>JAASFY010000445.1:0-22540 GCA_023334035.1 Globisporangium okanoganense
CCCCCCCCCCCCCAACCAAAAGCACGTACGATCTCGAAAGTCCACGAATCCGCACGGCTGTTGCTGTTGTTGCGTGTTCTGGTTCGCACTGTCTTCGTCGTCCGCATTTTCAGAATCTCGCTTCCTGTCTTCCCTGTTATTCTCCTCTTCCTCTGCGTCGTACGGGTCGTCAAAGTAGTCCTGACTTGACGCAATAATTAAATTGTCAATGTCCGCAGCGTCCTGAACAAATACAAAAAAAACAATTTTCCCACAACAACAATGTTAGAAAAATTAGCCAACTTTGGTCAATCAAGCGCACAGACAAGCCTCATCACCAAGGTCATTGTTGGCTCACTTACATATTCAACGAAGGACGTAATCCGCGGCGCGAGCACTTCCTCGTCGTCATCGTCAAAGACGAGCGCGTCCTCCTGGCGCGGCACCTTCGTCACGTGATGCGTCCGCCAGTTTTCCTTGAGCGTGCGCTTCTTCGCCAACGCCACGGCTGACGTGGACGACGACGATGACGACGACGCTGGCGATGACGAACCCGAGCGTGGGCGCTTGATACCACTTCTCTTCCTGGCGTTCTTGATGGTGCCTGGGGCCTCGCTCACAAAGCCCTCTCTCTCGTCGTACGACTCGTCGTCCTTGCGCGGGGTCTGCAGATGCAGTCTCTGCATCGCGTTCGCATTCAAACTCCCAGTCTCCGCGTCCTGTTGACTCGTTGGTACGACGATCGATAGCGCAGCAAGTGACTTGGCCTCCATGAGCGTCATCGTCGGGCTGTCGTCGTCGTCACGCTCGGCATCCGCATCACGCCGTCGCATGACCTTTGTGGGCGTGCAGAGCTCGTCGTCACGCTCGCCTTCGTCCACGTCCACCTCAAGCGCAGCGTCAATAGCCGTAGAGGCATCAGCGCTAGATACTGAAGTAGAAGTGGTGGCAACGGGCAGCGGTGCCAGGAAACTCGGCCGCGGCACAATCGGGAACGAAAATGGCGTTGGTAATGAAGCCGCCAGCATGTCGATGTCCAATTGCGAGCCACAGCTCTCGCCGACCACGTCCTGCTCGTCAAAGTACATGGCGCGTTTGGTGCTGACTCGGCGGCTCCTAATATCCGTAGAGAGCAGCAAAGGCGACGTCGCCGCGCGGGTGATGGACGTGGTCACAAATAGAGCGAATAGCTCAATATTGGGCGAACAAGCGGGGCTCACAGTTTAACACAACACTTTGGCTTCCTCTGATTAGAAGACCTTGGACCTTCAATTTGCTTTTTTAGTGACACCGGGTTGTTATACGATGCTGTAACTTCAAGTGATGCTAATATTTAACCTCATTTTTGCAATACCTTGGGCGTTATAGCCGGGTCGATGCCACCAGATGTGTTTGCAGCAACTCTGTCGTACAATGCTCTCTCATCAAAGTAAATCTGAGGGTATCATCAAGTGTGCTCTTTTGTCAATCGATTATTCTCGACCTTGGAAAAGACGACGAGTGATGAAATCACTTGAGTGCGAGCCATCCGCGCGAATCCATACTGTATGTGAGCTTATATCCACGGATACACGCAGCAGAAAAATCATTAAGCGCAACAGTTGCTATGGAAGAAAAAAATCAGCTGGAGTTGTTAATATGCGCCTGCGTGACCGAAAAATCAAGTTTGTTTGTAATAATAATGGGTGATCCATCTCTCGCTTAAGTTCATACAATCCATTTTCTAGTACATTTTCTCGTCGCTCGGGTCAAAGCCGCTGTTGAGCACGGCGCGCAGCTCGTCGTTCGCGCGCAACAGCTCCGCGATGCGCTCGTAGCGCTCCGGGTCCTTGCGGATGAGGAAAATAAAGCACTCGGTGTCCAGTTTTCCCTTTACCAGCGCCAGGTCCATCGCCTTTTTCGTCTAAAAGTAATAAGTAATAAAGGGTAAAAATTAACAACGCGTGACGACATTTTAAGGACAATTTGTATCATAATAATACGCAGATGTCGCTATGCAATCGAAAAGAGCTGGGAATAAAGACGTACCATGGCGTGCACGTACTCGGCGACGAGGTCCTCCATGAGCTCCGCGGTTTCGTCCAGCGGCTCGGCTTCGTCGCCAAAGCCAAACATCATGTGCTTGACTGCTCGCCATCACATACGCACACAGAATAGGCTTTGTGGGTTTGAATACATACGGTACACGAACGCGCATTATACGTACTGCTTTCGACGAGCTCGCCCTTCACGAATGGCTTGACGGGGCCATCAGCGCTTCCTGCTACGCCAGTACCTGTTGCTGCACCACCAGCTCCTGACACCCCACCTGCATGAGCTCCTGCTGCAGCGCCACCTCCGGCGCTCGAGTCGCCTGCTGCACTCTTCTTGGCCGGAGACGCACCCGTTTTCGACGCCACGCCGGCGTCGCTCGCCTTCCGCTTGCGCGCCTTCGGTGTATTTTTCTTCTTCGCAGACGTCACAGAGGCGAGCGTAGCGGAGCTGCCGCTGCCTGTGCTTGCAGCGTATGTGGTTGCGGTGCTCGTTGGCGTCGACGCGCTCTCCGCCTTCTCGGATGTATCGGCGGCCTTGCTCATGTTGGCTCTTGGAGAATGTGGCAAAGAAAATTTCAGACGAGATATACATTTTACAAGCAATGATTTATTGCATTTTGCCGATATTGCATGTTTTAAATTTGGCGCGTGTTCTCTGGTTTTAAAATGTTCATAATCCCTTGCTTTACTGTATGAAAAACACCCTGGATACCGAATAGTACTGAACATTTTGCCGGTAGCCGTGAAAAAGCTCAGTACTCTTCGGTATTCATTGGGTTTTCCCCAACAGGATGAGGCGTTCTGAACCTTTTTTGGCATAATGGGTCCAAGCTTAAAATGATGTCGTCCAGTCTTCAACTTCTCAAAATTACAAAACCTTTTTCTTTTATTTTCTTTTGCAAGAACCCTTTTATTTTCCGAGCGAACCTTTTTATCTTGAGTACATAACTATTAGCCGAAAACATCGCATCAATCCTCCTATCTCGACTTTCATTGGCTAAAACAATCCAATCATTTTTTTCAGTTTCACATACGTGAATCTATCTTTGAGAGTCGTCATGGGCGGGGCGTGAATGGCATCGCGTCATCACTATCGCCATTCGTCTCTTGCTCTGCACCTCCATGCATGCAGAGAGACAACTAGATAGCTCAGCAGCGCTTCTGATACAGCCGCCAACACCGCAAGAGCCATGGGCGTGAAGCACTCGGTGCCCGTGACGTCGACGCAGAACGAAGGCCCGTCGATGCCGTATTCGTCCTTCGCGATGAGCACAGCGCGCAGCGACGGCTCGGACGCCACAGCGGCATCATCAGGTCACGCGAGCGACCGCCACCATTCGTCTTCGTACGGGAAGCTGTCGCTCAGCACTGCGACGATCCGGCCGCACGATTCCGCCAGCGGCAGCCACCACGCGCAGTCGGCCCAGTCGGCCACCAGCGCCGCCGCCGCAGAAGCAGCGCGGATGACGCCACTGGATATTAAGTACGGCATGTTTCCAGTGCTGCTTTATAACGTGAATGGTTTTTATTAAACCCTTGTTTACACTCACTTATACGGCTATTTCATGCGTTGTCTTAGGATCACAAACGCGCTGAAAGAGCTCAAGAAGAAGCGCATGCTCGATGAAAAAGACTCGTGCGCTAAAATATATTTTTTAATGGCGGTACTGCATGTGGTTTCCAGGTGAGATCCGGATATTAATTTGCTTAATATTATTCTTTGTGTGTGTGCAGTCATAACCCGTTCACGAAGATCCTGCTCAAGTTCCCTCTTGTCGCTGTACGAAGAGCTCAGTTTGCCAATCCCCACCATTATGAAGGTGTCCATCAAAGCTGAATTTACATGGTCTCGTGATTATTTATTTTCTCTTTTAAAAAATATGTAGAAAGCGTTTAACAGCGTGCGGTCGACGTTCGAGGAGTTTGACAAGGGAAAGAAAGGTAAGCAAGCTGTAAAAAATAATATTCCTCATGGTAGAACGCTCCGAGTACTAACAAGAAGGAATATGCTGACAGGTTACATCGTGTACTCGGACGTCGAGAGCGCGTTCGAGAAGCTCGGCGTGAGCTTCTCGAAGGAGGAGATCGGCCAAGTGTTTGAAGAATCCGACATGCTCGAGAACGGCAAACTCAACTTCAAGGAGTTTCTCGTCTGCCTCGCGATAGGCTTTGTGCTCCATGTAGGGTTTTGATTTTATTATTTCCACTGAGGTTTCGACAATTTCAACACTGTGATTGACAATTTTCCACATGTTTGACACAGAAAATCCCTTCATTGGAAAGCGAGCGACTCAGCATTTTCTACGCGCCGCTGTAAAGAATCTCCGTTGGTTTTAGATTGTTATGGTGTGGCGATCATGTCCACTCACTATTTATTTATTTACTTTAGAAGCACAAAGGATAAGGAGGCAGCGGCGCCTAACCAAGCACTGTTGTTTGGCGAAGTACGTTGCAGCTTATGATATGGTATGTTGACCTCGGGGGTAGCTGACAGTTTGCTGGTTGTTATAGGGAAACAAGCTCCGCATCGCCTTCCAGCTCGCTGTAGACGCGTTCCTGTGGTTCGACGTCGACGGCAACGGCCTGATTAACAAGTGCGTGGTGGTGCTTTGCGAGGTTTCCCTTGATTGAATTCTATTTGACAGACATTGACGTGAAATCTTAATATTCAGAGACGAGATAGCGATGCGTCTCGGCACTTCGACGCAGTTGCACTCGCCCACAAAGAAAATGTCGTCGCTGAAAGAGCGCGCGGGCTTCCACAGAGGTACGACATGGTACAGACGATTGCTCTTTGTGAGTTCGCTAAATACTGGCAAGCTCACCAATTCCAACAATTTATGCGGATACATCGAATGAATGAATGGATGACAGAGTCGAGCGAGGTGTCAATCAACTCGGCGATATGGGAGCGGCGCTTTAACGAAATGGACTGGAACCATGACGGCACGATCCAGTTCAAGGAGTTCCTCATGGCGTTCGAGTCCTGGGTCGGGCTGGACGACGACGACTCGGTCGATGGAAAGTAGACGGCGACAGTGGCGGGTTCGATGCTGTGATTCGTCTGTCCAGCTCGAGCTGCATGCAGTACATAACTCCGATGTCCACCAAATAAAATTCTCTTTTGGCTGTTAAATTCTTGAGCCAGCATCAAGCACATACACGTACACAGTCTCAAATCTATCCACTCCATGTTGCTTGTTTTTTAAATACCATTTTGTTTCACTTGGACCTCTGGCCGCTTTCTTCTGTTTCTGGTTTACCTGTTGGTTTGTATCTTCATCGTCATCTTCGTCCTCTTTCCTTTCAATCGCGTCCAGTTTGCTGTCAGCTCACACATAGCGGAAGACACGGCGGCGGCGAGCCACTTTCTCGCCCACAGCCGGCACCAAACTGTCGCTGGGCAGCTGCGGCACGTGCTCCAGCAGCCCCCAAGGGTCCACTGGCGAGTACTCGCCGTCTCTGTATGCGTTGCGCACGTGTACTGGCTGCGAGCCGAAAGCCGTGCGTGGGAAGACCGACCAGACTCGGCGCTTGAGCGCGTCTGGCAAATTCAGCGACTCGACCAGTTCCTGCATTGCATTCAGCATACATAAGATGTTATAAGATGTTAGACCAAGCCGCTGGGGTTGTTATATCCACATCATCATCATTGCATACACGGCAACCAGACAATAGGGCACTTACAAATTCTTTATCCTGCAGCACTGAAGCACTCACGAGCGGGATCAGATCCAGAATCCAGCTGAAGAGCGACAGCCCCACACCGCTCGAGACCACCGACGTGCCCAGCAGCGAGAAGAGCGTCTTGACGATCCGGTCGCGGTAGCAGATCGTGAGTGCCACGTGCTTGCTCTGGCCGATGACTGCCACCAGTTGCAGACGGATTGCGAGCTTTCTTCGCAGACGCTTCAGAAACGATAGCGAGTACGTCTGTGGCGGCGCCTGGTCGTACTGGCAGCAGCCCTCATAGAGCCACTCCAGCTGCACCGCGAGCGACATCATGTAGCGCGGCAGGAACGCGTTCCCCGGCGGCGTGCACATGATGCCGCAGATGAGCCGCACGACCGTCGTGCCGTTAATCTTGCGCGCAAACTTGTCCAGCTGGTTGTACTTGACATCGTCCTCCATCACTTGCAGGATCTTGGCGATCACAGACCCCATCGCACGGCGCGAGATGCTGCACACCGTCGCCGCATACAAGGACGCGACCGCCGCCTCCTGGGCCTCGCGCGCAGCACTGATCATCCACTGCTCCATGTCCGTCAAGACTTTCGGGGTCGTCGTCACCTTGCTGCTGCTGCTGTCGTTCTTCCACTCGGCGAGCAGTTGCTCGTGGTTCTTTTTTTTTCCAAAGCTAAAGAGCTGCGGCGTCGCGATAGGAGACACCGAGCAAAGCGTCGACGACGCGCTCATGAACGCCGGACGAGTGCTGCGCTTGAGCGTTCGCAGCACGATCAAGTTGGACAGGATCTCCGTCGCGCTGCTCGACTCGTCAAACTCAAAGTCAATCTCCTCGTCCTCCGACGAATGAACCATAGGAGCGAAAGACATTTCGTCCAGTTGTCCGCTCGCTCGGAACGACCCACGGTCATCTCCGCCATCACCACCATGATGACGCTTTGTTGGACGCGAGGAGGACAGCTCGATCTGAGCCTTTCGCTTGAGCTGCTGTTTCGCGCTAGTCTTCTTCGTGCGCTTGACCTTGAGTTGCTGGCGACTCATCTGCAAGTCCAAGTATATCGAGCCGCCGCGGTTCAGCGTCCACACGTTCATTTGGTCAATGATTTGGTCCACCTTGAGCAGCTGCACTTGGCCATTCGCATCCTCCGCGGGGGAGTTGGGCGGCCGAAAGAAATGCGTGAGCAGCACGGCTGTGTGCCACTGCTTCTTGTGGTACACTGGCAAAATGTGCTTCTCGCGCGCCTCTTTCGTATCGTGGAAGATGATATCGCGGACGATCCCATCCGATGTGAGGTTAAAGAGTGTGATGCTCGCCAGCGTGCCGCGCTCTTCGCGCCGCCTCAAGAGAAAGTTGTCCTCCATCTGGTACGAGATCTGGCACAGCAGGTGCACCAGAGGGAACATGAGGCATGCCGGGACCTGCGTGCGCATGAAACGCAGGTGGTATTTGGTCTATTGAGTAAGTGGAGTCATCGAACAAGAACAGATTGTCAGCGAATGAATTGATGAATTCCAAAAGCAAGAACCAGATTTGGCAAACTCACCAATGGCTCGTCAAACATCACAGTCTTCTGAGGCTCCATCAGAACATTCTGAGGCGGCTCCGAGAACAGCTGGAACACCAACGCCATCGCGAGAAGCTGGCTCGGCAGGTTGGGCGGCGGATCGCGCGATGCTCGCCTCTGCAGAATTCAAACACGAACAACAATGAGTCAGTATCAATGGCATACACAAGTGAGCCACACTATTACAAAAACGAGCTCGCAAGCACACTTACCAGTCGAGGGAACAACGGCACCAGCACGAGACGAAGCACCTGCGGCAGGTCCAGCACCTTGTGGATCACCAGCGAAATTAGGAACGCCTTCAAGCCGTACTGCACCTTGTCCAAGCGACCCTTCTGGTTCAGCAAAAAAGCTTCTTTCCCGTTCTCCAAATTGATGAACGGATTCCGTGTGCGCTTGTTTTGCGTCTCGCTGCCACAAAAGCCAGGCAGCACCTCCTTCTGGAGCCACACCACGAGCGTGTTTGCAAACTTCTCCTGGAAGTCTTCTCCGTCCGGATGCTGCTCCACCACTTCGCGGATCAGCCGCACGCAGCGATGGATGTAGTGCGGTGTCATGATCGGACGCCGACAGTTGCTCTTGATCCGCACGGTGATGTTCGCCATCCACTTGTCCATCACTTCGCTCAGCACCGCACGCAAGAAGAAGACGTAGTTTGGAGTGCGACGTTCCCGCGTAGCATTCGCATTCGTCGATCCGACAGACGCGGACGCCATGCTCATGTTGATTGCTGACGCGGCGAAGTCCACTGCTGCATCTCGGGCTTTCAGCTCCGAGGCATCCGTTGCTTCACACACAACCTCGTTCCACGCCAACGTCGAATACGCAGCAGGCTCGAACGCAACTTCAGGGATCGAGGCGCTACCTTGACTGCTATCAGGGCTCTGGAGCGGGGTCGGCGTGTTCACTGCTGACTTTTCACCGCCGAGTCCGCTTTCAAACAATTTCGCTTGCAGCGCCTTAAAAGATCGCGACAAAGCGCTCTTCAACTCTGGTGGGATCACTTCTCGAGGTGGCGGAATGCGCACAATCGGGTTTGTCGCCTCCAGTGAGAGCTCCTTCGGCTTCTGGCTGTTTGCGTCCTGGTTCTTCCGCGCAGTCAATGCGATGGGGAGGAGTAGCGCGTCCGGTAAGTCCAACTTGCCAATCTCTTTCTTCTTCGCATGCCCAAAGTACAGTTTGCAGAAGAACTTGGCGAGACTCTTCGCCTTGTCGTCCGCGTTCTTCGGGATACTCTTGAAACGGTCGATGAATGCTTGCAGCAAGAATGGGATCTGCCCCGCCGCACAGAACGCAATCTCATGCCGTTCGATCATTGCGATCACGACGTTCTTCACCAAGGAGATCGGCGAATTCCGCAGGAAGTACACGATGACTTCCAGGAGCGCCAGCACGTCGACGATCTCCAAGATCAAGCACACCAGTCGCACAATGTGCTCGACGCTCCCAAAGTCCGAGAATCGGAAGAACGTCGGCTCTTCATAAATGTTGCGCAGGAACCACGAGGCAAAGCGACCTTTGTCGTGGCCGCACATCGTCTTCACCGCCGACACGAGCTCTCCAACTTTTCCTTGATACTCGACTTCTTTCACGACCCGATTGGCGTTCGGGGAATTGGGATCAACCAGTTCGTTTGCCTGTCCATGCGTGTGGAAGACGTAGACACACAGCGTTTGCGCTCGCTCAAGGGTCTTTGAGTACTGCAAGTGCTTCGGCTGCAGATCCATCACTTCGAGCCATCGAATGAAGTTCAGCTCGGGATCATATCGCTCTGCCGGGTACATCGGAATACTTGTCGGCAATGGGAACGGTCCCCTTGGTAGCTGCCACAGGTAAAGCTTGAGACGATCCGTCGTTGACAGCAGGTGTATATCGTTGGATTTGTAGCCCCGGCCAGGCGAACATTCGATGTTGTACGCGATTGGAGTTGGAGCCACACTTGTAGATGACGACTGTGACGACTCCTTGTGTGTCGGGGAGTTGACAGCAGCAAGGATGTTCGCGTTTCCGGCTTCATTGCTACACGAAGCGAAGTCAACGAAGCTCTCGACGCTGAAAAGCCGTCGTCGAACCAGGAGACAGAAGAGGTCGATCAGTGGGGTGACTTCTGTAATCGTTTTCGGCTCGTATCGCTGGAGAAAGCTCTGCAGTGACCCCTGAAGAACAATGTGATGACTAGATGGCTCGGCTCCCTTCAAGAGGGATTTCCTGTGAGTAAAGTTTGCACAAGATCAAACAAACCGAGACGATCAGATACCAGCCTCGAAGGATAAGTGAACAGCGACGGCGATGCACCTACTCTTTTCCGTAGATCTGCAGCGCGTTGCTGTGCATTTCAAGCAGCGACAACGCCGAGATATAGCGATACTCCGCGGGTCGCTGACTTGTCACAGCCCACTCGCAAATCAAAAAGACCGCAGCAATGTCCACCGGCAACTCCTTGGTCTCGAACGGCAGTGGGACGAACACTTCGTTGTACACCCGTTGCAAGTCGATGCTGGCATCAATGCGATGGAAGCGGTCAAGAGTCTGAAGAACCTGAGCTTCGTTCCTCATTGATGCGAGGTTGAATGCAGAAGGGTACGACTGCAACGGAACAAGCAATTAGGCTTCAGTTCAAGAAGAGCACACATCATCAGGAATAGGGAATAAAAGCACACCTGTTGAAGTCGAAGGATTCGTCCTGAAACCTCCTTGCACTTCTGGTGGCATCTCTCAAGACAGTCTTGAATCGCGGCAGGGCCATACGCATCTCGGTTGAAGAAACGCTCACTGAAAACAAAATCTGGCCACATCGACGGACCTGTGCAAATAAATCAACACATAGCAACATCGTCAGTTACCCCAAATCTGCAACGAGTTTCTGCTCCAGTATGCATTTGGGCATTCGTTGACTTACCTCCATCTTCCATTCGCACGAGAATGTCGTACCCATTCAGCAAAATGTCACGCAACAGCTGGCACAAGGCAACCACGAGCTCCTCTTGCAGCGAACTGCTCAAGTCGGCGGGGGTACTGGTTCCAGGAGGGATCAGGTAGCGAAGGTGCTGAATCACAGACTTCACGAGTAGGACAGCAGAGTCGGCGCACTGGAGCAGATCTGGCAACAACTTCTGGATCACGGTCAGCAGCTCCATCGTCTCGTTCACACCAATCGAAATCACCGACGCACAATTTCCCCCACTGTGGCTGCGTGGAGACAGCGCCTTCTGCAGAAGCGAAATCAGCCCGTCAAAATACCGGAAGCGGTCGAGAAGCCCGAGCTTGTACTGGTACTCCGACAATTTCAGCACGTACGACCATTTCTCGTGGAATGAGAGCTGCGGCGACGAAATCGAAGCCGAACCCACGCCTGAAGTCACCAACGCTGCCGTCGACCCCGCTGTAGCCATTCCGATATCTCCGTGGCGATGACTTAATAAAATCTTCTTGTCATTGTACCCATACGCACTCGAGGACGACACGCCACCCGATTTGGCCGAATTCGCAGCTAACGCCTTCGTTTCATGCTCGTTCTTCTTTGTAGACTTGCCTGCCTGCCGCGCGACGGAGTGCAAATAATCGATGATCTGGTCAGTCCAACCTTGGGACCGGCGCTGCAGACGGCGTGGGTTGTAGAACCAGTCACCAAGACGGTAGGCGCAATCCCGTTTGATTTCATTCATCTCGGTGTAGACGACGTTCAATCGAACGAACCACGTCGCTTCGACGTACCCCGGACGGTAGCGCACGACGCACTCGAGAAGCGGGCATTTGGAGACGTTTGGTACCGGCCGCCACTGCTTGAAGGGAACTCCATACAACTGCACCAGCTCTTGGATACTTTTCTTGCCGCTCGCCAGCTCGCACATCCACATGTGGGTCGTTCTCTCGTCTATCCGACGCACATTCCGTATTAAATAGGACGTAAATACATGATCCTGAGCGCCTGCACCAGCGCCTGCTCCAGGCGGGTCTTCACGCATCTTCTCGTCCGCATCTTCAATCTGCTTGATCACTTTCGACGCCTGCGCGAGCTCATCGAAGACGGGAAACTTCTTGTCGGTGAAGAACGAGTACTGTAAATGCCAGTTCGTCCCAAAGCCTCGAGGCAGTGGATTCACATACGCAGCACTTCGAACCGCATGAAAGCGAAACTTCTCTTCCGGAAAATTCATATTCGTTGGAAACACCCCCGGCGTCCCCATTTTCTCTGACATCTGAGGATTTTCAGGATCCTATTGCACCAAAAACAGCATGAGACTCAGTGAACCACACCAGTTGGAAAATATTAAGATGCAAACTCTTACCTTCATGTACGCCGTGTCCAGACCGAGCACGCGCACAGCAACGTCATTTTGCGACAGGTTCGTGCGACGACTTCCCGTGCGATGCATTTGCAAAATGTTGTTACGCTCGCGAAGCCGAACCACTGGATTCCCCGACGCGCCAAACTGATACTGAGACGATGACGACGAACTACCTTTTTCGCGATGATGGCTGCTCCCTCGGTCCCGAGACTTGGAGCGACCTCGCGAACGGTGGTCACGGTCTCGATCGCGATCACGATCGCGGTCTCGACCAGCCAATGCATTGGACGAGTTCCGTCGAGGCAGCGAGTTGTTGTTGCTTCCACTTGAGCCTCCACCCCTTGACGACGAGTTGGACGACTGCTGCTGCGGGAGCGACGCTGCTTGCTGGTAGTTTGGTCGACTGCCGTGCGAGGAACGGTGGTTGCTGCTGTTGCTGGTATTGTTCCCTCGTGACGTTGATGGTCCCGAAGTGGCGTCCGTTAGACTCACCGACTGCTTGCGTGTGTGCTCTCCTCCTCCGTTGGCGTGACGCTCTGAGGGTGCGCGCGAGGCGCCGCCCCCTTTCCCGCCCGGGCCTTCTGGGTTGTGGAAGGCACTAGCGGACGTCGTTGAGGCCGCGCTGCCGCTCTCCATCATGTGCGAAGAGGAGAAAACTGTCCGACCTGAATGAATATATGCACATCAATATACACACATTTAGATCCTATAGCAAGTCAACTGCAACATCCACACTCTCCTGATAGGAAGCCATTCACGCATGTTCACACACACAGCCAACTGCTAACAGATCATACATATATACAACATGCCCCAAAGATGACTCACGTGCTTCAATCTCCAACTGCGCCTGTGCTTGCCGATGTGTCATTCACACACTCCGCAAAAAGAGATTCAAAGTTCAACCCCGCACTCAAAAACTCCCTCAATGAGAGCCCAGTGACTGGCTTGCGGTCGTCTTCTTCGTCTCCTGTTTTTTCTCCGCTCGATACGATCGGACAGCTTCTTCTTCTTCCTGCGCCTCTGGTTTGCTTCGTGTGACACCAAGTGAAAGCGCGCGCGCGCGAGTGTCTGTCTGTCTGTTCGCTCTTGGTCTTTTTGGCCGCGTTCACTTGCAGCTGAAGCAAGAAACGCGGGGCAAAGACGCACAAACGCTTGGTCTACGTCACTCACTAGTTCGTGGATGTGTCTCCTGTCGCGCGGTGCTCGCGTCGTCGTCCGGTGCGAAAGGCGGTGAGGTCGATTCGTCCGCCAAGCGCGCGTTCTCCTTTCACACAGCACTCACTCACTCTTCCGTCATTCGCCTCCCCACAAAAAAACCAAGGCACCAGGAAACGCACTTTAGTGAGATTAGAGTGTATATGTAGCCTTTTGAAATTGATAGTTTGGAACTTAATCGCTTAAGATAAATGCTATGAATTTGACAAATATATGAACAGATCTGGTGCCTTTTCCTCTGTTTTACAAAACCGTGGAATTCAACATATGTGTCGGACCAATTTGTCACAAATTATTTCGAATGATTTTATGATTTTGAATAGGTTTTGTGAAATTTCGAGTTTTTGTTTTGCCATCTTTCAAGCGATTACCATGGTCCAACAAATGGTACCCCACGCTCCATTTTGTCATAGGGGTACTATTATTATTATCAAATGAGTTCCATGCTATCCTCTGCCAAATTGACATCTGCTCTGTGGAGATGGTCGCAAAGGCGTCCATTATTGCCCACTCTCCTTCTCCAGCAGATCGGAGACCACCTCCTCTCAATAGAGCTACTGACTGCACAGTACGTGGCGATCGTCCAGCAGAGATGGCTTCACCAGCAACAGCAACGCCAGGAGGTCCATCCGAGCTCACGGAGCTCTTACCAGGCAAGCACGACTGGGACAGCGGCGAGAGCGGCCACACCATCGGGTTCGCCTCGCCATCCATGCGCCGCGCGCGCGGCCACCGTCAAGAGCGGATGTCGCTGCGCCAGGATGTGTGGACGATCCTGCGCTACCGGTCGTCGATCCAGCACCGCTCGTCGCTGCAGCGCGCGTCGTACGTGTTCGAACTCTGCATCCTCACGCTCATCCTGCTCAACGTGCTGCTCGCCATGGGCGTCTCCAACCTCATCGACGGCGAGTCGCCCGAAATCGCATGTACGTGTCTTGTTGGCTGTGTTTCGCATTGACCCTGCTTTGCTGTGTGTATGAAGCGTTCAAGCCACTGACGGCAGCTCTGGTACTACAGACCTGAATTCGAATTGGTATGATACGTTCCTCACGGCGTCAACGGTCATCTTCTCAATTGAGTACTCACTGCGACTCTGGTCCTGCGTCGAAGACGAACGCTTCACGCACCCAGTATTTGGAAGGTCCGTTGCCCCCTGTATTTTGAATGCTGCATGTGTAAACAACGCTTGTGGCTTTGTCGATCGCATAACTAACTCCTACACCCAATTGTTACCAGACTCACGTGGATGCTGCGCCCCATGTCCATCATCGACCTTGTCGTCCTCGTCCCGTTCTTCGTCGAGCTCTGCTTCAAATACTCGTGAGTGGCTTCTCACAACAGGATCTCTTTCGAACTGAAGTGGCTCACATGTTGTCTTCGTATCGCGCATCTTGTACAGCCTCACGCCTTCGAACCAAGGGCTGCTAACCTTACGTGCGCTTCGTTTACTGCGCGTGCTCTCATTTCTGCGCCTCGAGCGCTCGTACAACGCACTCAAGAACCTGCGAACGATCCTCGCGAAGAAGAAGGAAGAGCTCGGGCTCGTGACGTACATGACCGCCGTCATCGTGCTCACCTCCTCCATCACAATGTACGTACTCGACATTGTTGTCATTGCCATACAAAACTATCATCATCTTGACTTTTATATATATATTTAATTCCATAGCTTTTTCTTTGAGAACCCCGCCCAGCCCGAGGTCTTCTCGAGCATCGGCGTGTCTGCGTGGTGGGCTGTCGAGACGATCACGTCGCTCGGCTACGGGGACATCGTGCCGATTACGAACGGCGGACGCATCTTCTCGTCCATCCTGGCGCTCTGGGGTATCATTCTGTTCACGATCCCAGGCGCCGTGCTCAGCAGTGGCTTCGTCGAAGTGATGCTCGACCGAGAGCGCGAAGACAAGGAAGCGATCCAGCAGGCGCTCCAGCGGACGCTCTCGCACGGCGTCTTCTCCATGAGCACCAACAACCTCAACAACATGTTCCTCAACGGTACGGTATAGCCAAGCTCACGACAATGTTAACAATGTTGGATATTTCTAACTTCGTTATTTCCACATGTCCTGCCTGTATATATATTCTCAACCAGGCCAATACGATTCACCGAGACCCGAGTTCTCGCCGCTGGGCCAAGCCCCTGCACCTGCATCAGCTCAGATTGAGAAGCTCCAAAGCCAAGTCGACCAGCTCACAAAGTCGCAGGAGAACCTGCAGGCGCAGCTGAGCATGCAGGAAGTGCACTTGCAGGCGATCATTAGATTGCTCCAAACCTCGCAGTCCCCGCGGGCGCGGCATATCGAGCTCGCTACCGAGTCGCCGCCGTTCAGTCGGATTGTGATCCCAAGAGCTACGAACGCTGCGACACAGATCCAGTGAGTTTAGTGTCGTGTAACTCGATTAATTTTTAAATATTTTTTTGCGTGAAAACAAAAATGTACTGACGAAGTGAAACAAAATCAAAGCTTTAAAGTAGGGTATCAGATTTTTTACTCGCATCACGCCATCTCGTAGAGCTCTTCAATATACACCAGTCGCCGCAGCAGTGGCGTGATGTTGTATGGGAACATCCCCACGGCCACCTGCTTGTCAATCTCCAGACGCAGGCGAATGAGAACTGCAAGCACTGCGTCCACTGTCTGAGGGCTCTTTCGACGGCTGAGAATGGCTCGCGAGGACTCCCAGTTGATTTCGAGACGGCGCAGATACCGCAGCAAATATTCCAGCATGACGGTCTCTAACATGGTCGGCAAGCGATGATGAGAGGGTAGAGGCTTACCAAATCAATACAACAGCTAAGCAGAGACATTATTAGACAACAGACGTACCGGGTGAGATGAGCAGGTCCAGCAGCACCAAGTGGTCGTGGCCAAAAGTGTCCAGGATGTCTGCAAAGAGCATATCCGGGTCCAGCTGCTCGCAAAAGTACTCGACGAGCCATGCGAACGTTGGGTCAGCTGTAGAGTGACCACCATCTTGGGATTCAACGACAAGCGTGAGCTGGAGCAGCGTGTGGAGCACTTCGACCATCACGTCGTCTTGTTCACTGAGCACTGCGAGCACCGTCGCTCGGTCTGGCAGCTTGTGTCGGTAGTCGAGACCGCTGATCACACCTCCATGAGTCCATTCCGGACTCACCTTTGCATTCACCTGAATGAGGGCGAGTGCCACTGCACTCACAAACGAGATCCACGACTGGAGGAATGGGAATGTGCTCTCCAGAGAGATGAACGACGCCTGGGAAGAGATCTTGGAAGACTCGGACGACTGGTGTTGCTGAAGGAGCTCCAGGCCAAACGCTGAGAGTGACGATGGTTCCGCCATCACCAGCCGGGAGAACCTTCGTAGCCACTCGCTCTTAAATTCGCTTCCAGCAATAGCTGACGCGTTCAGGAATCGCAGGAACTGGTGAAGAAATCCGATGATCGAGTTCACCACGTACGTTGGCTGCTTTACATACTCGAATCTGCTCGAGAACATGTCCATGAGCGTTCTGACGAGTTCATAAAAGCCTCTCAGGTCCAGCGTCTTCGCCTCGTCCTGCTCCGCGACGCCTGTCAGCTGCTCCACGAGCTCAGTGAGGAAGCCCAGCAGCTCGTACACCACTGTGCTCTGAGCTGGCTGCACTGAGAGAGTGTCTTCCTGAAGAAAGGCGATCGCGATCGACTGGAGCAGCTTCGTGTGCCTGAGAACAGCTCTCAAGCCATGACCCGTGCTTGATGGTGATATGGACTCGTCATCTTCGTCGTCTTCGCTGCTGCTGTCCACTGAGTTATCAGAGCTCGTCTTCGGTTGTATCAGACGGCGCAGTAGCTGGAACCGATAGCCACTCGACGCCGTCCAGCGGTGGGCTGCTCCATCTGCGGTCATGGCTGGCAGCAAGAGCCTGTGTTGTCAGATATACAAGCCAAGCAGTCAGCGCACGAGTCTGCACATGCTACCAGCAGTTGCAGCAGCGACTAAGGATACGAACCAAAAGCGCCATCAACCTACTCGACCAGCCTCTTATGTTGATGCGTGCTCTCTGCTTTGTGCAGGTGCTGTATGGTGACGACGCGTTGCTCGAGATGCCGCATCGCGGCGTACGCGACCAGCGGCTCGTCGTCATCCAGGTACGCCACGAGTGCGTGTGTCACGCCATCCACTGTAACGCCAGCAGTGACCAACATATCTGCATCTCCACCCTCTTGGCTGCTACAGCTCATGTTGCTGTGCTGCTGCGTGTTGACGGTGGCAACGAGCGCCTTCACTTCGCGTAGCTTCTCACCCCACATTGCTGCTTGCTGCAACAGGATGACTTTTGCTTGTTTGATGAAAAACGTGCAGGAATATGCACCAATAAATAAGATGATGATACCTTATGAAGCATATGATTGGACATAAAAAAGATCTATGCACGTTTGATTGGCTAGAAATATTTATTTGACAACGATCTTGAACAGCTCCATCACACACACAGTTCACCAAGCATACAAGCACGAGCAACGCAGTGCGAGGCGCACCGCATCCTACACCCATCCGCTGGTTCGCTATCCATCAAATGCAACGGCGTCAAAGGCAACGGCGTCATGTGTGTGTCTGCCCTTCATTCACGTCATTCATTCTCCACTCAGCTGCGAACGAGCAACAATAGCTGACCCAAGAGGAGGAGATGGCGCGCGAAGTGTGGTTCGTGCTCATGAATCCGAGCGGCAGTGTGCTGGTGCCAGCCGCGTTTGTCAACGTGCCAGATCGCGCGTGTGTCGCTGATGTCCGACACGCTGTGAATGATGCGTGCTCCAACCGTCTCGCGTCGGTGGATGCCCTGCAGCTCACGGTCTACGTCAACAGAGCGGCATTCGCGGCCGAGACGCCGCCGCTGGCACCAGCCGCCTTATTAGCACCAGATTGAGGAACCATGGCTGAAGATCTTGTGGTGGTCGCCCCAACAAGAACAGTCGGTATTGCACTACAGCCACCAAGAAAGAAGATGAGGACTGTATGGAGAACCTCTTCGCGTTTGGAGCCAGCGGACCAGTACCAAGACACTGAAGCTCACGGCCGACCAGGTCGCTGGGGTTTGGACTGTGCACCACGTTGTCCACTAACGACCTGGTCGTATACCGTTGTGGCAGTGTGGACGCACTGTCCACGTTCCTAGAGGACAGCGTGCTGGTGAATAACGAACAGGGATGGATCCTGGGCTCTCCTGGCTCTGGGAAGTCCATCGCTGCGGCCGCGTTTGCGTTCTCACGGACCGCAGTGAGTGGGTCGTGACGTGGGTTCACCTCAGTGAGTGTATTGGATATCACTGTGTTCGACTCGACGGCACAACGAAGAAAACGACTTTGTTAAGCTCTCTTGACCGGATGCAGGACGACCTGAACGAGCTGCTGCACCAGGTCGACGCGTCGTCCAAGAACCATGTCGTCTTCGTTGACGGCCTCGTCATGCCGGCGCACGACAAGGAGCTGTCTACGTGCAATACATGGCTCGTGAGCGACCGCACGAGGCGCCGACTGGTGATCATTGCCTCTATGGCCTTTCGTAGAGAAACCAATGAGAACGACGACTGCGTGCTGGGCGTCGAGGAGTTCTTCATGCCGCCGTGGACACTGAGCGAGTACTGTGAAGCGGTTCAACACGACGAGCTCTTTGTGAGTGTCAAGCCGCAGCTAGATGCTTGTGATGACCGCCTGCTGAGGCTCAAGAGCTCACTCGAGACGAGCTGGTGCGAGCCAAGTTCTACTTTGGCGGTGGCAGCGTGCGCTATATGTTTAAGTACCACGCTACAGAGGTCGTGACGCGCCTCCACCACGTTGTCGATGTGGTGTCGGACCCTGCAAGCGAGCCAGCCAATTATCTTCTCAGCAAGCTCACGGAATGGGGCATGCCGCGTTCATCAGCCAGTATGCTGTCGTCGCACTGGCGATGACTGGTGGCGCGTTACTGATCAAGCGCTTTGCTGATACCATCGCTCAAGGACCACAGCCTGCAGTGAACATGCTGGAGGTGTTCTTCTTCGCGAAGCTGTGCAACGGTGGCCTCACGCTCTACGCTCAAGATAGCCAGCCCCAGTGGCGAGCAACAAGTGTCGTCCCAGTGGCGAGGTTGAGCGATATCCCGTCCTTGCGGGACACAAGAATGTATCCTGTCTGGATTAAGCCGCCAGTGCGCCGCTATGAAGGCGGGTTCGATGCGGTATTTATCGACCAAAGACAAGGTCTCATGCGCTTTGTCCAAGTGGTGACGATGTCAAGTGTTTCGCAGACAAGTGTCCACTTGGAATTTGTAGCCAAGTTCCTAGGTGAGCTGCTGGAATCGAAGCCCTCGCTCGAAGTGGCTGTGGTGGTCGACGCGAAGGTGGCGCTGGAGCGAGGCTTTAGGGTCTCGCAAGTGACTGGTGGAGATCTCCTGACAGCGTTTCCTGGCTGGAAACGGGGAGGAAAGGCGGATATGAAGATCAAGGTGCTTGGCATTGAAAATGTTTCACAGTCGTGGAGGACGCGTTCGAGTAAGACTGTCGCGTGCTGGACCTAAGTTTGTACCAATGTACGAGAAGAAGGGCTCAACTGACTCGCTGTGAGTATGTGTGAGTGGGGTATGTGGTTGAGAGGACGTAGGATGTGTGTAAGTTGTTTACAAGAGTTCTGCATGGTCATCGTGAATCAAGCAAGCTTGCACACACTAGTGCGCGCGCGTGATTGGTCTAAACTGAAGAATTCATGGGTTTTCATTGGCCATAATTGAGGCAAATATTTTTTGATCTTGAAGAGCTCTTTACAATTAATTTGGCAGAAAGATATTTCCTGATTGCATCACCACCGAGCCAGCCATGATGGAGCCCCTTGATGCGTCCGAGCTGGGCGTGGACGCCGCGCTGCTGTCTTCTCCACACAAGCAGCGGCAGCAGCTGACGCCGACTGGCGACAATGGACAGCTCCCAGTGGCGGTACCAACGGCCGCCGCAAGTAGCAAAGCCGCGACGGCGTGGTCCAGTTCCTACTCGAGCGCGCTGAGCAAGTCCATGCGGGCGATGATCGGCGTCCACCGACTGCGTAAGAGCAGCACGGAAAGTGATAGCGAGGTTGTTAACTATAACAGCCGCGGTCATGTGACTATAGCAGCAACAACAACGCAAGTGGCGAAGAACGACGACGCAGAGCAGGCGCACGCGAGGCTGCTGCTGGCGATCGAGAACAAGGATGAACAGGAAATCAGTGAGCTGGTGGCGCAAAACCTACAGGCGCTGCGTATGCTGGATGAGGTATGACTGCAGTGCTCTGTGCATGTGGACGACACTGCTACAAGAGTTGGGTTTCGATACGTTGTGGCGTGTGTATGTGTGCTTCAGGACGAGCGGCTGCCGCTGCACTTGGTGTGCGCATTGGTGCCCAACTTTCTTTTCGTCGACGTGATTGCTGCGATGGTGAACGAGTACGAAGAGAGCGCCGGCTGCATGGATTCGGTACGGCTTGTATTACCTTCTCACTGCTGCTATTGATGTGAACTCACTCCGGTTTCTAACTACAACTAATATGTTCGTAGTCTGGACAGACTCCGCTGCATGTGCTGTGTAGGAACCCGAGCGTGACGAGCCAGGCGATTGAGCTGCTGGTCACGTCGATGCCTGCGTGCATTTCGATGTGCGACAAGCGCTCGAACCTGCCGCTGCACTACATCTGCGCGAATAACAGCGGCCAATGCGAGGTCGAAATGCTGCACCAGCTTGGCGCTGATGAGCTCTACATCATGAAGAATCACGTACGTCTAATTATTTTTGCTGACCTGAAAAATATACCTGGATGCTAACGTACAGTAATTTTGCTGCATTATATAGGAGTCGCGGACGCCGTTGCACTACCTCGCCATGTCGCCGAGTGCGAAAAATAGTGCACTGCTCTACCTACTTTCCTGTTGTCCTGAAGCAGCGAACGCTGTTGACTCAGTATGGCGTTTCCTTATAAAATTGCTTGAACGTTACCTGTGATAATATTAAATATACATTGTTGCTTGTCGTCTCTTTAGGATGGACGCAGCACTCTCCACTGGGTCTGCGAGCTCCAGCAGGTGGATGTGGATATTCTCGAGCAGGTCGTCGCGGCCGCAGCCAGCGCAGTGAGCACAAAAGACTCGGTACGTAAAATTAACAAGCTCACCTGTTACTGCAATTATTATGCTGATAAAAACGCCGGATATGTTTTACTGAAATTGATTCTTGAGCAGAACAACGAGCTCCCGCTGCACATTCTGTGCCAAAACAGCTCAGTGCACTCGGAACTACTCCGATGCCTCGTCAGCAGCAATTCGGATGCTGTGTATGCGACTGCAGCAGTGAGTATGGAGGCTGACCATTGCTGCCACTGGCTATTGTCGAAAGCAACTAACGCTGTTGCCTGTTGGGTATTTAGAACGGCGCAACGCCATTGCATCTGCTGTGCGCGAACGAGTGCGTCACGGCAGACTTGCTGGCTGATTTTCTCGCATTCGACAAACAAAACTGCGCCTGCAGTGCTCTGGATCTCGTGAGTAAAACTTTATCTGAGGGCCACAATTATTTGATGGATAGCAATGATTTGGCTGTTATAAATTGTCTAAATTTGCGTGATGTCGTGCTATTATATTCAGTTTGGAGCGACCCCACTGCACATGCTTTGCATGAACGAAGCGATGTCACAGGCACACTTGCGTGCACTGTTGCTCATGTGCAGCGAAGACGCCTTTGTGCAAGACGTGGTTAGTGTTTTCGAGTCGTTTTATGATGTGGAAAATGGTCGAAAAAGTACTTTTTCTAATTTGTGCGCTGTGTTCTGACTGCAGCATGGACGATCACCACTGCACTACATCTGCATGAGCCGCTCACTCTCGCCCGAGCTGCTGTGGCTCTTCTTTGAGCGATCGAGCGACCTCGTGCGGCAACTCGACAGGGTGAGCTTCTTAGCACGTCAATAATTTTTATTTTATTATTTTAATTTTTCAATATTAATTATGCATCGTTGTGCGAATATAATAGGATGGCCGAACCCCGCTGCACCACATCTGCTGCAATCCGAGCGTGACGTCAGTCGTGATTGAAATTCTCTTTGACGCGTGGCCGGGCGCCGCGATGGTCGCCGACCAGGAATTGAAGCTGCCCGTGCAGTACCTCGTGGACAACCCCGTATCTTCCCCCGAGTTAAGTGCGCTGCTGATCAGCGGCCCCTCATCGTATCGCCTCCGCTACGATTTCCTAAATGTTGCGAGCCCATGCGCCTCGTACACGGTTGACTCGGAGGTCGTGTGCGTGCAGACGAACTTGGCGATCGATTCAAAGTCCGCTTCGAAAGTGGCGATGCGGTTCTTTTCAAGTGCAAATGCTGCCGAGCACGAGCGCGAGATGCTGCTGCAGCTCAGACGAACGGTCAGAGTTGGTTCTTATAGCCGTGTTATTTATGCTTGAAAATGGTGCTGATGGCGAATTTATTTATGAGTTCATTGTAGTACACCGAGAGCGAGGCGTTTCGAAGCGAAGGCAAAGACTTCTCGTTGAGGATCCTGGACGAGTTTGACGATGCGAAGCGGCGCGTGACGCTGCGCAGCTTGACGATCGCCCCTGAGGACCAGACCGGGTAAGTTTTCGTTGGTATTACAACTAATTCTGTAGTATCTATTATTTCTCATTGTTTGCTAACATGTACAGCCTCGCCTGTAGTGATACCGCCGTGGTGTTGAACCACGCGCTCGTCACCGAGGCGCCAGTACATATCCTCGAAGCGCTCATGACGGAGAAACTCGAAGACTTTGAAACCGTGAA
>JAASFY010000446.1:0-22529 GCA_023334035.1 Globisporangium okanoganense
ATGCAGGTGGGCTGCGACCCAAAGACCCACCCGACCAAGCAGTGGATCCTCGACCACATCGACGAGTACCAGGACTTTGAGAACCCCGCCGTGGACGTCTCAGGCAAAGCGTTCTGCCAAACCGATGACGACTGCACGATCGCATCCAACAAGACGAGGGTCACCACTGGTTCTTGTGTGAAGAGCCGTTGCAAGTGCAGTGGGGTCTCGTGGACTGGACCGCGTTGTACGAGTACTCTGGGTTCAGTTTTGGGAGGTAGCGTCAGCTCGTCGACAAAGATCTCGAGTTCGTACGGTCCGCCCTGGTTTCTCGCATTGGGCACGTCAGGAGTGACGCTCCTCGTGACCTTTGCGGCTGTATTCTTGTCCATCAAGTCGAGCCAGAAGCAGTTTACAGTCGCGAATAAGAAACCGAAGCGTGGTCCCACGGGCGATGATGTCAATCATGAGCTCACAAGAGGCTCTGGGAACGAGTCCGGAGGCGCGGTAAAGAGCTTCCAGGGCAGCTACAGCACCAACTTTGTGTAGAACTTCGGTGATAAGAAAGTGTTACTCTTGGGTTTATTGTCTTTGACGACTGGCTGACGAATCTACAGGTTACAACTTGAAATGGATTGAGTTTTGCGAAAATATCACCTGACCTCCAGAATCAAGAATCATTCTTTTCAAATACAGATATACTTCCAACAGCCGAGTTTTTCATTAGTGGCCGCTTAAGCAATTTATGCAAATTCTGGCTGACAGCAGCGGAGGAGTGAACTGAATCCTGTAGCGTACTTTCTCAATATATATGACCATTTAAGCGATTTATGCAAATCACTAGACTCGGCTGTTGGAGGTATATCTGTACAAGCAAGTTCGACCCTCGGAAATAAGCGCCGTTCCATTCGACGAGACGGTTCCGTTTTCAGAGTCGCTTAAACGAGCAGGACCTTTCTTATTTGAATAAAATGTTTTGTATAAAATGCTTTTTCCTCATTTTTATAGGGGCTACTGTTGACACGCTATGTGCTCCTGCCTGCCATGTACTGTATGGTTACCACATGCGTACAGTGTCTGCAGCCTCTATACCGGCTTTGCTTAGTTATAACGGACGTTCTTTATAACGGACAACGCATATTTGACCAATCAGAGGCCCTCATTTACCATCACCTGTTCAGCCAATTCATAACTGTCAAATTAGGAAAACCTAAAAAAACGTGTGACCCACCTCACACAACACCCAAACATTATGTGAGCTACATTATTCATGTGTGAGTGATCTCCATCTCGTGCATGACTGTACGATTAAAAAATGGGAGGCGCGAGACGTGCCAGTAACAAGCATTGGAAGACAAAGCACTCATATTCATGCATGTTCATTGTATCTGTGTGTTGCTTCATAGTTTGAATTACACATCCTGCATGCAAACAGAGCAACCCACTATTTTTTCAAAATATTAATGCTATGGGCACACAAAGAGCATCCGCTTCGGACAACGACTGGCGGTCAAACACATTCAACAGCTGTTGCAGTTGTGTATGAACTCGTAAACATGCGAGTCCATACGACGTACGTTTGCATCGTCACCTCTCGCGCGATGCCAGCACATCAATCGAGTTGTAATGCACGCGATGAACCAGGCAACTGTTATGTCCATGACGGTACTTCTATGTGAGAACAAAATGTTATGTGTACAACATGAAATTTCGAGGCTCCTATGAAACCTCCATAAATTTATGCTACATCATCTTTGGGAGGTGCCTTTTGGTGTTGATACATGGCTGTCCGGTATAACTAAGCAAAGCCGGTAGATTCCTTCGATTGAATCAGATCGAATCAGTTGACGTGGGGTTGACTCTCTCTCACCGTCCAGTATTTGGGTGGGGAGGGAGCGAGTGAGGGAGGGAGAAAAAGCGGATTCCGAGAAGCCTTGCTGGTTGGTCTGGGAAAGCGCCACGAGCTCCACGCACAAGCACAGCAGCAGCAGCAGCAGGGGGACGAGCACTGTCAACCCGCCCCAGTCACAGTCACAGTCACTACACCCGACTCTCTCTTTCGCACCAACGAACGCCATGTCGGACTACGAAGAGGAGGACGAGAAGTGGGTCCAGTGGTTCTGCTCGCTCGCCGGCAACGAGCACTTCTGCGAGGTCGCGCAGAGCTACATCGAGGACTCGTTCAACCTCTACGGACTGCGCGCGCTCGTACCCAACTACCAGGACGCGCTCAACATCATCCTCGACATGACAGGTGCGTTTACTTCTTTTTTGCTTTTTGCGTTATAATGTGTTGATATCGTTTAGTTTTTTGTTGTCGATGGAAAAAAACAGCACAAAAAGCAAAATAATTAACCCTTCCTCTCGCTGTATGTAATATGTTGATGGGTCTCGACCACGCGCAGATATCCCGTACGATGAAGACGTCCCAGCGTACGCGGCCGAGCTCTACGGCCTCATCCACGCTCGCTACATCATCACAGCGCACGGCCTCGACGCCATGGTGCGTTCCTATATTTATTTTTAATCAGAGGAGCTCTTTTATTTTTTTTGTAACCTGATACCAAAAGACTGACTCGTTGTTTTTCTCGATGTGCTGCAGCTCAAAAAGTACAAGGAAGGAGACTTTGGTGTGTGTCCGCGAGCGTTGTGCGACGGCCAGTCTGTCGTCCCCGTGAGTCCAGAGCTCTTTAAAATTCCTCCAGGTTATAAACTAGTCGCACTCATGGACCTCTGTTATTTTTTTAATACTTTTTATAGGCGGGTCTCCATGACGAGTGGAAGAAGTCGGAGATGAAGGTGTTTTGCCCAAAGTGCCGCGACCTGTATACCCCCGTGGCGGACTACCAGGCCCCAGCGAGTACGAGCAGCTCTACGCAATTCTCTCTCCTTGCTTATTTATTCTAACTCTCTCATTATAATTTCATTTTTTTTAGTCGACGGCGCGTACTTTGGCACGACCTTTCCGCACTTGTTCTTCATGACATACCGAGAACTGGAGCCAGCGCCGTCCACACTACTATACGTGCCGCGCGTGTTCGGGTACAAGATCCACAACAAGCACGAGAACCGCCGCCGCCTCGCAATACTCGCGCAGGAGGACGACGACGAGCAGAAGGCCCAGCAGCAACAACAGGTGCGAATTTTGAACTTATTTTTTACTTTAATGGCGTGCTCAGCAAGTGCCTGCATATTTGTGACGCTGTATCTGTCTTGTCTGGCGAAAGGCATGTGTGTTTTGAAGGTGGTAGTTCGACTTATGAATATTTGTTGTTTTATTTTAACAGAAACTGTAATTATGTTTGTGCCTAGCGACGAACGATCCTGCAGGCAGGCGGCCGACGGAAAGGAGAGGAGGACCCGGTCGACCCGGCGCTGCCGTCGCGCTTGAAGAAGCGGAAACAAGAAGCCTGAAGCCTGAGTTAGGAAGAGAAGACCTGCGTCGACTGCAGAGTGGATCGTCGGATATGCGGACGATCAAGAGATAGTGGACAAAGCAAGAAGAGAAAGAAGAAGAGCAGTCAGTCGTGTGCGTGCATGCGCGAGGACCAGGCGAGTTTGTTTTTTTAGGTAGGAAGTGGAAAATGAAGTTCGGAGCAGCGAGAGTTGAGGCCCGCGACTTCACCCCTCGTGGATCATCGATCTTCCAATCACCCACACGCAGTTTGACAATGTTGACGACCGGGTTGAACTTCAAAATTGGTTGTTGGGATCGGAATTTGTGGAGTGCGAGGGAGGGGCAGATCGCGATGTCTTCTTTTGCGGCGTCGACTGGTGCGGTTCCCCTTTTCTTTTCGTAATGTTGGCTCGTAAGATGTAGTGCCGGCAGGCGGTCGAGTCCTGTGCGAGCGAAGAAGCACCCAAGACGACCGCGAGTGCCAGAGTGTTGAAGTGTGCGGGAAATTGTGAATTGACGAAAGAGCGAGCACTGGCAAGCGTTGCTGGCAATGCTGTTTGGCAGCAGGGGATATAAGCACATGCCAAAGCGCGATCTTGTACGCAGATGTCCATTGGGGTGAGTGACTCCGCTTCGACGCTGGAGCTTCGACGAAGTTGTGAGACTACTGTGAACAATGTGAGACTGTCTGATTTAAGGTCCATGTTTCCACAATTAGGTAAACGAAATGCTTAATTTAATGTGCACCACGCTAGTTACTAGACCCGCCCAATCAAACGTTTCCACCACACTTCCCCAATTACGTCGAGAACGCCATCGCGAAGATGAGGCGAGTTGTTCGCCAAGATGCGCACAAAGTCTACTGCGATAGGGATGCTGACTGACAACCTCTTTTACGCACGCGTGACGTGCTGTTCTACTTGTGACACTTGACAGTGAGCCGACCGCCAGCACAGCGAGCGACGCGCTACCGCTCGAGCAGCTCACGCTCGATGCAGCACGGAAAGCGCTGACCACCATGCAGTGGCAAGATGTGACCGAGGTACGACTCCATTCATATGTGTATCGCTGCATATATATATATAAACCACTACTGCATCTATGATAAGCTACTGACCGCTGTGAACGCCCATGCAACCCGTACTCCACCAGTTGTTTGCGTCTGCGGCCAAGGAGCTCAAGGTGGGCCAGATGGTGCACTCGCAGGATTTCAACCTCTTCGACTCCATGTCTGCGCTGGAGCTCATGGACCCGAAAATGGACTCGGGTGTGCTTGTGAACGGCGCACCGCCGCAGTCCATCGGCTTGCGCATGCGGAACGGATCCATGCTGCTCGAGTTTGCGAATGCGCGTGACGTGCTCGCGACGATCGATGAGCTCTTCCGGTGCGAATCTGGATGGATCAACGGCCAGCCGCTCCAGCAGACACTGCTCACGAGCGTGTACATGCATAGAGAGCCAATCAACGCACTCGTGGCGAAGCTCATGAGCTTTGAGGACCTCATCACGCGTGCGGATCTAAGCGACGTGTTGGCGAAGAAGCTCGCGACAAAGTCCGCGAAGGAGACGCTGCAGCTCGTGATGTGCACGATCTGCCTCGTGATGCTCAAGACCGACATCATCGTGCGCGACGTCGTGGTGCGGGGCGACATTTACGAAGAAGAGGATTTCTCGCCCGCCAATGGCTTTGACATTGGGATCCTGGAAGCGTTCTCGAGCGATGCAGTGTCAATATTGCTGCGCGTCACGGAAGAGCGGCTCGAGGCTGTATTGGTAGAGCAAAAGACGGCTGCGTCATCTAAGAAATCGGCCAAGAAGAAGGGCGGCAAGAAAGCTGCAGCTGTCAGTACTGAGAGCAACAACAGCAGTGGTGGTGGATACGAAGGGCTCCATACAAACCCGCGTATTGGGAGTCTGATCTGCGAGGCGCTGCTGCGTCGCGTACGCCTTCGCAGAATGCTCTTTGATGCCTACTCTGGTCTTGTAAGTACCACTGGAGCTCACAATTTATCTATACTGACTTTACTATACTAACTTCTATGCTAACCAACCACTTTTATCGGAAAATCCACAGGGCACAGTGGAATCACCGGTGGACTTGGAGCGCGCGAGAGCTCAGTTCCAACAGACCAAGGAGGTGCTCATGGGTATCACGACGGAGCAGCTGGAAATGGACCCCGAGTGCTTCAGCGGGAAGCCCTTTGGCGTGGACAAGACCATCAGCCGCCTGCTGCTCTCCGGTGCGCCACCTCGAGATATTAAGATCCCAACTTTGGACGACGCCGTGGCGATCCAGAGCCAGCTCATGGACCAGTTGGTGACCGCGTGCAGCCCCGCCGAGTGGTCGTCCATGGAGGAGCTGCGCATCTTTTTATCGGATTTTTCCAGACAGCAGCCCAACATCGTCGCCCGGTCCTATGTGTTGGTAAGTCCCATGCCGTTTTTTGGTTTTTTTATCCGCTGATTTATGTACATTTTTAAAGTCTAAAACCTGTGGCTGTGAATGCACCAGCTCTTTCTGTACATGGAGAAGAAGATCTACGGCAAGTACAGCTTCACCGAGTGGCTCTCGGCGTCCATGGTGACCAACGGCGTGCCCAGAGTGCTGCTATCGACCCAGGAGGGCGTCGTGTTCTCGTCGCGAGTGATCGAGACGCTCTACGAGTCGTCGCTCAAGCTCTACCTCTTCAACCGCTCTCGCCAACGCGCGCGCGTCGAGTTTTTACTGGAAGAGTGGGCGATTTTGCAGCTGGAGGCTGTCAACATTGACGACAAGTTCACGACCGAGATGGCTATCCCGGTGCGTTTAGTGCAATTACATTGTGGTGGTGGTGGTGTATGATTATGGACTGATTGACTGGACTCTGTTGCTGGCTTAACAGAAAGCGTCGTTCCCACGGTACTTTACAGCGTGGACACTGGAGGAAACGGTTCTCCTGATGATCCACTACGTGCTACTGGGCATTGAGTTGGATCTCTACGCGCCGTCGGAGTACGGCACCATCTACTGGTGCGTGGTGCTTCATTATTTTTTTTACGATTTTAGGCCTTTTGTGCTAAACCATGTCGTCACTCATGTTTTAAAAATAGGTATCTGGACTATCTGCACGGCTCGCGACTGCAGAACCTCAACGTAGCGTGGCAGTTTGTCGAGAAGATGAAGAAAGCCATGCCTCCTGGCAAGATCAGACCGTCCCCAGCGAGCGTTCCAGCCCCAGCCTTGGAGTCAGCAGAGGACTCAAAGTCCAAGAAGGCGAAAAACAAATCGTCTGCCAAGAAATCCACAATTTCCACACCAACGCCAGCTTTCGCAGCCGCCCCCGTGGTCGATTTTGACCCTGCGAAGGCGCGCTTTCTGCGCGAAATCAACTACAACGAGATGCAGCGCAGCGTCATGCGCGCCTACTTCCAGGTACCAATTTTTTTTAAAATATATTTATTGGCTCGTGAACTCAATAACCTGACAATGTTGCTAATTTTTGTCTCCCATCACAGCTCTTTAGCGCACTGGAGCGCGAGGACCTCGTGCAGGTGGTCACGCCAACCTACAGCTCGACGCTCATCCGGTTCGCGCACCGCTTCGCTGCCTTTCAGAGTATCAACTTTCCTGCGGCGCTCACGCACGAGGACTATGCGAAGAACAGCGACTTTTCGCCCTACAAAGTGGATCTGATCTACAAATCCGCTGAAGAGTGTTTCAAAGTGGCGCGCGCCCACGGCGAAGAGCTCCTGCACAGCGTCGAGATCACTGGCGTCAGTGATGCTGGCGCCGGAGCCATCAGCAGCACCGCGAGCGGCAAGCAGCAGGTGATCCACGGTGGAGAGGTCGAGATGCTCATGAAGGTCGCGATCGCCAATTCGGTGAGCCTCATGCGGCGAGAGCAGCATGCATCGGCTGCGAGCAGCAAACCCACGAAGAAGGTGCTGAAGAACGGAAGTGGTGGCGCATCGACAGCAAATGGTTCTGCTGGCGTATCGTCGGCAGCAAAAGCTCCCGAGCTGCTGGATTTTTCGGTGCATCCGCACTTCCCTGTGGTTGCGTTCCCGGACAAGACCAAAGCGTAACGACACAGCTAAAAGGGCTCTTAACGGGCCACTGAGAGGGTCCGTTCATGGACTGTGCTTTTGTGGATTGAAACACAGAGGAAGTGGGTCATGTCCCTAGCACAGACAGCTCATTAATACCAGAGATTTTGAGAAAAAAAATGCAACACGCATGTTGATTTGGCGTAGCACTTCAAAAACAGCCTTACCCTGATCTGCCCTCTTGGTTATCTTGACGTCGTCTTGCCATGTTCTCACGACTATATCACTGCATAGTGAGCCGCGCTGCGTCACTGCTGCTTCTTGTTCTCGGGCTCCTCGTCCTCATCTTCGTCTCCATCCTGCGCTCGCTGCGCCTGCTCTTCTTGACGCCTCTCCTTCTGCTCCTCTTCCTCGATCTGGTCGATCAGCACTTTAGCTGCGAGCAGCCCGACGAACGCAAGCACGCAGACCGTGATGCTGCCGACGACGCCGTAGAAGACCGGATCGCCCATGATTGCGGACATGATGATGTCCGCCCAGTTCTCTGGCGGGCGCGACAGCCGCTCCTGCAGCTTGCTGTTCGCTTCCTCCATGGTCGTCTTGATCTGTTTTGTGAGCTCTTCAATCTGTGATGATGTGCGTAATGTCACTATCTAAATGGCACTATCTAAATGGCACTATTCTAGTCACTCTTTGAAAATATCCAATCGCGAGCGACAATTGCGTGCTGTCAGCATATCCTTTGGCAGAACAAGCTGGAAGCTTCATCACGAGCAGCTCATTCTTCAAGTCCCCCCGCCACGCACGTAAGCCCCCACAGCACATAGCAATAAGACCAAGACCAGATGCTCGCCGTCCGCTTCTCGCTCGCCTGCTCCTCGCTCGCCCGCTCCACCTCTGCTGCGCTCCGCGCCAACCGCGTGCTCGGCGGCGCGCGCGCCGTGCACCTCGAGGCCAACAAGGCGTCCGTGCAGGTACGACGCCGCATTTAATATTGCTGATGAGTGGACGAATGCTAGGAGCTGACGTGTCTGTGGACGTGAACACCAACTTACTCACTCGTAGGCGCTGATTAAGAAGGAACCCGTGGTCGTGTTCTCCAAGACGTACTGCCCGCACTGCGCCAAGGTCAAGGCGCTCTTGGCGGACTTGAAGACCGACTTTGAACTCGTGGAGCTCGACGAGCGTGCCGACGGCGCCGATATCCAGGCGCTGCTGCTCGAGCTCACCAAACAGCGCACGGTGCCCAACGTGTTCATCAATGGCCAGCACATCGGCGGCGCCGACGCCACGCTCGCGCTTCACGCCAGCAACAAGCTCGTGCCGCTGCTCCAGTAAGCCTTTCTGTTGCGTACTTAGAAGAAGCTTCAACCTCAATACAATCAATTCTCAGCGACCTCGTAACACCCGTTAACCTTCATGAAAGTACTGATATGTACACAATGAAAAAGTTTATTTTATCTGTAGCTCTTGGGGTTCTCATTAAAGCGACTCTCTCTCTACACGGACGTGGTCGGCGGGCAGTCGTCAAAGTCGCCAATAATCATTTCGTCCAGCGCTCGTCCGGCGCCGACCATCGGGTAGCAGTGTTCGTTCTTCTCGACGATAAACTCGCCAATGATCGGGCCCTCAGCGGCCAGGAACTTGGCCATGGCTGCCGGCAGCTCGCTCTCGTCCGAGCAGCGCAGGCCTTCGCAGTGCATCGACTCGGCGAACTTGACAAAGTCCGGGTTCTTCATGGCCGTGGCTGAGTATCGCTCCTCGTAGAACAGGTCCTGCCACTGCTTGACCATACCCTGGAACTCGTTGTTCAGGATCAGCACCTTGACGCCAATGTTGTACTGCGCGGCCGTCGCCATCTCCGTGAGCGTCATCGCAAAGCTCGCGTCGCCGTCAATGTCGACCACGAGCGCGTCCGGCTGCGCGACCTTGGCACCGATCGCAGCGGGCAGGCCAAAGCCCATTGTGCCGAGCCCGCCCGACGTGATGATCGAGTTCGGTTTGGACCACCGGTAGAACTGCGCGGCCCACATCTGGTGTTGTCCCACGCCCGTCGAGATGATCACGTTCTCGTGGTTTTTCGTTTGTGTGTAGAGCTCTTCGATCACGCGCTGTGCCTTCATGGGTGCGCCTGGGGCTGACGGTCGGTACCGGAATGGGTACCGGGCCTTCCAGCCCTGGAGCTTCTTGTGCCATTCGGAGCGTGGCTTGCTCTCGATCTTGGGCAGGATCTGCTGCAAATTGTACTTGGTGTCGCCCACGACGGCGATCTGCGGCGTCACGATCTTGCCGATCTGCTTGCCCGAGATCTCAAAGTGGATGATCCCACCACGACCTTCGGCGGCGGCGCGCTTGGCCTCGGGCGCAAAGTCTGGCACGCGGCCCGTCACACGGTCGTCAAAGCGCGCGCCGATCGCGATCACCACGTCGGCGTCCTGGATCGCCTTGTTCGCGTACACCGAGCCGTGCATGCCCAGCATGTGCAGACTCAGCGGGTCGCGCTCGTCAAAGGCGCCCATACCCTGCAGCGATGTGGTCACGGGGATGTTACCCTGGCGCGAGAGCGCGCGCAGCTCCTCGGACGCGTGGTTCGCGCCGGCGCCCGAGTAAATCACGGGCTTCTTCGCCTTGTTGATCATCTCGATGGCTTTTGCGAGGTTTTGCTCCTGGTTCACGCGATTGCCCGGGATCTTCGTCTCGCCGTAGTACCCGAGCAACTGTGGCTCGATCGACACGGGCACTCTGCAGATGCCCGCCGTGATGTCCTTGGGCAGGTCCACGAGCACGGGACCCGGACGGCCCGTCGTCGCGATGTGGAACGCCTCGCGGATGTTTCTTGCGAGGTCCTTCACGTTGCGCACCTGCACGTTCCACTTGGTGCACGGGCGCGTGATGCCGAGGATGTCGGCCTCCTGGAACGCGTCGCTGCCCAGCACGGCAGTGGCGACCTGGCCACTGAAGACGACCATGGGCGTGCCGTCCATGAGCGCGTCCTGCAGTGGTGTGACCGTGTTGGTCGCACCTGGGCCAGAGGTCACGAGCACGACACCAGGCTTTCCCGTGGCGCGCGCGTAACCCTGGGCCATGTGGCCCGCGCCCTGTTCATGACGCGTGAGGATGAAGTCAAAGTGTTTGCTCTCGTGGATCGCATCGAAGACGGGAAGGATCGCGCCGCCCGGGTACCCAAAGACCTTGTCGACGCCGAGTTCCGCGAGCGTCTCGTGGAAGATTTCGGCGCCGCTCTTGCCGATGAACTTGTCCGTGAGCTTGGGCGAGCGCTTGGCGTGCTCGCCAGTGGAGAGCGCGCGCGTCTGTTGCTGTTGTTGCTGATGGCCGTTGGCACATGCGGTCAGCGAGACCTGCAGCGCGTGTCTGGAGATGGTCATGGATGCGCGTCTGGAGGCGGCGGAGCGCAGCGCGCGGGAGAATTGGCGTCCGCGCAGCATTTTGAGCAAGATCTGGTGGTTTGACTTGTGCGCCTTCTTGTCTGTTGGGCACGAAGAGCTCTTTTCTGAATTGAGATCGATTTGGGACGGGTTTGCAGATTTTGAGACCCGTGGGTTTGATGCCGTCCCACCAGAATGACTTGGTGTTTGTATGCGTTGCGCAAACGAGTGGCCCGTTTTGCAACGAGTGGGATGGGTTGGTTTGCGCAAACGGTTCTTGCAACTTGCGTATCTGGCTAATTCCGATTTTCGCGCAAGCCACAAGAACCAGCAAACAAAAGGAGTGGTGGTCAAATCTGTGACGCGCCCTGTAAGGAGTGATGATCAAACTGCACTTCAAAGATCGTGACGACCAAACGAAGAGCTCTTGATTGGCATCACATCATAACGCAACAACGATCACAAGACTGGCGCGGACTCTGCGGATGTGAAATCAGTCTGCTGCTCGACAGGCTTCACTGAGTTACCAGGGTGCTTTGGTTGGATGCGAAATGCTGCGAGCTCCATCAGCGTGTGCTTCTCAGATACCGAGCAGGTGAAGCCGCAGTCGCCGAGCATCGCATTCGAACTTGCGTGGACATGCGATGTTGGCAGCCACGAAACCTCACCACCACCAGCAAGAGCGAGACTCTGTCGGCGCCAGATCATTCGGTTCACGTCAAGTTTGTAGACCACGTGGGCGTCGTCACGCGGCGAGTACGACTCGGTCTCGCCGTTCGTCGCGTACGTGAAGCCGCCAAAGACGATGACCGTGTTGTGCTGGTAGAAACACTCAAACAGCATTCGCTCCACAGGTATTATGAGCGTCGACACGTGCGAACTCAGTCGTGGCGTGGACCAGATCATCGTGACAGTGTCGAGAATGTGGATGTCCATCAAGCGCGGCTCTCGCTGCAGCTCGTGCTTCTTGGGCTTTCGCTTCCTCGCTTTGTACCCACCGACGACAGCGATTCGCTCATAGTCGAGCGTCAACAGCGTCATGCCAAACCGTGGCGACGGGGCCTTGCCGACCGTGTGCGGACACATCCACGAAAGCTTTGGCTCGGGCTTCTTTATTGATAAAGCGAGTTGCTGCTGGGCATCCTGGTTCGATAGCAGCATTTCTCTCAAGCTGAACACACTGAGCATTTGCAAGTCGCCGTGCGCAATGACCTCGGACTTGCCACCAAACACGAACACGCTCTCTTCGTTCACGCAGCACGCGTGCCAGTAGCGCTCGATGAGCTTCGTGTCCGTGTCGATCTCCTTCCACTGCCAGTTGACCAAGTCCAGTGCGAAGACGTCCTTGAAGATCTGTCCATTGCGGCCACGCCCGCCACATATCAGTAGAAAGTGCGGCTCGAGGAAGACTGCAGAGTGGCCACTGCGCTCACGAGGCAGCTTTCTGCTGCCAGTGCACTCGTGGAATCGCCACACACAGGTCGCAATGTCGTAGGAATAGATGCCGTTCGAGTACGTGTACCGCACGCGTTCGAGCTTCATGGGATCTTGTAATACAGCAGCAGGCAATAGCCTTGTCACATCATGCAGCACTCGGCCGCCAAAGACGACCAGCTGCTCTCTCTGCGAATACTTTTCATTCTTGTCTCCTTCTTGTTGCCAGCAGCAGAGAGTGAGCGAGTTGCCCTCGCGTCTGCACGGAATCGATATCGCGCCCAGCTGGTCGGACGGCTTGGCTTCTAATGGGGATTGCGACTGTGGACAGCTCACATCGACGTCGCTCGTCACGATTTCTTCCAAAAAAGCGTTAAACTCGAGAGGCACCGATGTATCGCGCTTGTTCACCTGCTTCCGTGTGAGAGCGGCCTCAAGCTGGCGCTGCCGCCTCTCCGCCTGTTGTTGCGTCATGGCCTCTGCTGCAATCTGTAGCTCTTGAGCCAGCTGAAGCTGCTGTTGAGCGCGCACAGTTGCATCTCGCTTCACTTGCTCGTCCTGCTCTCTCTTGTGCTTTACACTCTCAACGCGACTCTTGAGCATGTGCTGGTGCTGCTTCTGCTGCAGCCACTTGAGCTTCCGGAATGAGCCAACGGGGACGAGACTCTGCGACGCATCACGGTCATCTTGCATGTGTTGCGCGTCCACGCTCTCCACGTACATGCATCGCTCCACCTGCGCGCGGATGGACTCGCTGATTTTGCCATTGGAGCTCTTCATCTTTGAGTCACTAAAATAATGCCGCTTCAAGATCGCATTTTGTCATAGTCACATTAACGGGGGACAAAGCAGCAACAACACTGAAAGGAAAGGCAACATCAACATGCCAGTTGACGGTTAGTGAACCCACAGTTTGGCTCACGTCTCGTCGCATTAGAGAGGGAGGGGGCTTCATCATGGCCACGCTTGCCTGAAAAAAAAGCCTCATCCTCACTGCCGAATCTCCAACTGGACCGACGCACGAGCTAGGAAGCCAGCTAACGAAGCGAGCGAGCGAACATGCCGCGCAAGACGTCGCTGGGAAACATCCTGGAGGCGCATGCGGACCCCGAGGCTGCACCACTGCTACTCCCAGCGGATGCACCTCCGCCACCAGTGACCACAGCCAGGCGACGCTCGAATTCGATTGCAAGTGGCTCGGACCAGCCAGTACAAGCTGTATCGACAACAGCCGACCCGCCGGTGCTCTTTCGCTCGGTCCGCGAGGCGCTGGCGAGCGACTCGAGCCGCGTGATCGAAGAGTCAGGCGGCTACACGATCATCACGCGACGCCCGAGCCTTAGCGAAGAGAAGCAAGAGGAAGTGCTCCACGAGCTGGACGAGGCTGGCTACTCGGTGGTGCGTCGTCGCGGGTCGTCAGGCGAGAGCGCGTCGGAAATGCGCACTGGTGCTGCAGCTTCAATGACGACACCGTCAACGCAACGACGACGCCAGCCAAAGCGCAACCAGAGCAGTCAAGGCCCCACCGCCAAAGGCGGGAACATCAGAACGTCCTCGCAAGTGCAGCAACAGCAGCAGCAGCCTCGACGCGTGAACAAGAAAGAGACGCGACACCATGGACAGCAACCACAGCAGCAGCAGCCGTGGCGACGAGGCTCCACTACCAACAACACTGCCGGTGGTGAAGGAGCAAGTCGTAACGCAGCATCCACCACGCGAGAGCGCATGGAGCGTGACGCGACTCCCGAGCCAACGAACCCGTGGCTGATTGCACCGCCTGCTCCGCCAGCGGCGTCGCTCGCGCTACCGACGAGCAGCGCTCCTCTGTGGATTGGAGCGTCAGTGATGCCAACTGCTGCTCCTGCTGCTACACCGACTGAAGCCATCGCGCAGGACGAGGACCCGCACGCCGCGTGGGCGAACGCCGCCAAGTGGACGGCTTCATCTGCCACGGCCGCCGCTGTTGCCCCGCTCGTCCTGGCGCCATCGACGTCCTCGCAGCCTGAATCGCCGCCACCTTTGGCAGAGTCCATGAGCAGCTGGCTCGGCTGGGACATTGCGAAAGGCAACCCATCGTCGGATCTCGACGAATTGTAAGGTTAGTCGCGACGAATTAACGAGTTTTTAGTGACGTTATAATTGCAGTTTTGATGCCTAGACTGTACATATATGGCTCAAAAGCCATAATAAGCAGTCATTTGGGCATGCATTGAGGATGGAGTTGGTCCGATTTACACGATTTAACGAAAAACCTATTCTTCAATTTCCTTACGAAAAAAATCAACAAAATCAAATCGTCAGATCGTCCGCGTCATAATCTGAGACGTTTGCGCCACCGCACAGTGATTCTTTTTGTGGGTACGGTTTTATCTATTTTTATCCAATCGAAAGACGTTAAATCTTTCTCTTCTCGGTTTAATTAGCTGAAATTCAAAGCCTACTCTGAAATATCAGAGAGAGGATACTCGACCGGACGTTTTTGTAACCCTTCGCAGCCGCTGACTCGTTGGACATCCTCTCGCTGCGTCAACAGCAACAGGCAGAAGAACACAAGTGAGAAGGAGCTCATTCGCCTCGTTCAGCACCACCACACACACCTACAGGCACCTGTACACATACACACGAGCCGCGATTGACACAGGGAGGATGTTTGAGGCGACGATGGCGGCCAACAGCTCGTCAGCGGCGCTGCTCCCAGAAGAGACGCACGTGCGCGTGGGCGAGAACGCGCTCGTGGCGTCGCTCACGTTCGCGCTCTTCTGGGCGACCTTCGGCCTCGCGTGGCTCGCCTCCAACAGATACGTGCCCGAATTCCGCGTGTTCCCGGCGCCGCAGAAGGCCGACTGGTGCTCACGGTGCGTTTCTTCTTCTTCTCGTAATGGATTTGTGCAGGGCATTTTTCAAACTGATTTTGTCATCTGCTATTTATTCTATACAGAGTGAACTCGACGATCCATGCCGTGGCGGTCGTCGTGGGCGTTGCCATCGCGCTCACATCCATCACATGGGACGGCGACTTCCTGCCCATGAGCTCCATCCGGTCTGCGAGCTTTATCTTCTCTGTAGGTACGTCCATCCAGCTCCATTTTTCCTATTGTGTGACTATGTGTAGAGAGCTCCTAGCTGGCTGGTACATATCTGTACTCACACACCTGGTGGTTTTGCTTTGCAGCCATCGGATACTTTATCTGCGACCTGGCCATCATCATCATCTGGCCCGTGCCCATGCAGTATGTCTTCATAATCCACCACCTCGTGGCAGTGTACGTCCATGCCGCAATTACATCCCATACACACCAGTCTGCTATTAAAAAAGACTCACTGTTACCATGGCTCAACTATGAAAACACAGCATCCCGTACTTCATCAACAACTTCATCTCGTGCTGCGCCGCGTCGCAGTACGGCCTGCTGCTCTTTTTGCTCGTGGAGCTGGCCACGTTGCCACTCAACGCGCGCGGGTTCATCGAGTCAGTGGGGCGCGAGGACTCGAAGCACCACACGCGCTCGATCTACGCGACCTACGTGATCTGGGCGATCACGCGCACGGTGTTGCCGATCTACCTGGTCTACGTTTTCTGGGTCTACGCGTACCCTCCGGCGCGTAACCACGACGTGTGTCTGTACCCGAACCTCGTGGGCGCGCACGTCATCGCGCTCTTCTGCGTCGGCGTCTTCTTCTTCGTGCACACTCCCGAGATCATCGCGCGCTGGAAGGCGGACGAAGCCGCGTTGGCAGCTGCTGGTGGTGACGAAGAGGATCCGAACGACGACCAGCAGCTCAAGCCGAGCGCGCCGCCATCGCTCTCGATCTCCATGTCGCGCCGCAACAAGGACGCGATGGCCGCGGACGACTCGTACGACGACGTGGAGCTCGGTGTGCTGCCACGGAGCGCGCGCGCATCCTGAGACGAGCCACGATGTGGAGGAGAATCTGAGAAATGCAAGAAGTTAAACGGAAAAAGTAAATGTACGCTATTAAATCCTGTCGACTCTTCTTGACCGTTTCGAGAAGACGCTCAACCGATGTCGCCGAGGTCGATCGATCCCTATCCAACTCGTGCTTGTGTTACGCTACATAATATACACACCTTGGTTCAACGCTGAGCCGGTCGGGTGTGCTACCCGCAGTGCTTGCTATCCCAAGAGATTGTCGACCGGAGGCGAAGATCAACAGTGAAAAAGTAAGTCCCTTATCAGATATCTGTTATCTGTTACGAGTTTAAAAAACTAATAACATACCCAAATGTTTCAAACACCAAGCCCCCTGCCCACGGATTTTCAAGTCGAAAAAGCCAAGAAAAAGTGTCGCGATGAGGATCACGGCCGATGTGATTCTGCGCGCGCAGGTGTCGATCAACCCGCTGCGGGAGCGCGAGCTCAACCTGCGAGGTGCGTCTCTCTCTATATACCCAGCTCTCTCTATGGCTCAGTACGCACATCACCTCTGACCCGCCCTGTCAACAAACAGGCTTGAAAGCGCCCGCCATCGAGAATCTTGGCGTCACCAAGGTAAGGATGACAGGCTTCCTGCATGCGTTCAGTCCCATTATTACAATGGGACACTAAGGTATACACTATGTCTATGTGCTGGTTATCTATATGTGTTGTGAACAGGACGGCTTTGACTGCATCGACCTGTCGGACAATGAGATCAAGAAGCTCGAGAACTTCCCGCGCCTGCACCGCTTGCGCATGCTGCTGCTGCACAACAACCACATCACCAAGGTCCAGGACAATCTGGCCGAGGCGGTCGCGAACCTCGAGTACCTCATCCTCACGGGCAACCGCATCGCGCAGCTGAGCGAGCTCGACCGCCTCGCCTGCTTCACGAAGCTCGACACGCTCGCGCTCGGCGGCAACCCGGTCACGAAGCGCAAGTACTACCGCGAGTACGTCATCCACAAGCTCCCGCAGCTCAAGGTGCTCGACTTCAAGAAGATCAAGCCGCATGTACGTATAGTACTTGATGTTGTACATGAGTCATGCTGTGCTGTATGTGTGGGCATCGTGGCTCACGTTGCTACATTGCTACATTATTAGGATCGTGAGGCGGCGAAGGTGCTGTTCAACTCGCTCGCGGGACAGCGAATCGAGCAGGAAGCGCGCCAAGAGGCTGGCTCCGAGTCCAGTGTCGTTAGCTCCACACAGGGCATGGAGAAGGTAGGCTTTATGTGCTATAAACGCTTTACTATGGAAAGATGGCTCTTACTACCTATATGTTGAATCGTATAGGTTTCGATTGCCCCACCTGTCGCCATGCCACCACAGCCAGTGACCGTCGTGGCGCCTCCACCACCGCCTGCTCCTGTTGCTGCTCCTGTGGTTCAACGCCAGTCGCCAAAGAAAGAAATGCGAAGTTCTGTGAAAGCGCAAGAGCAGCCGACCACTCCCGTGAAGAAGCAGGAAGAGAAGGTAGCAGTCGTGCCTAGCACCCCTCCTCCCGCGCCCAAACATGAAGATGTGGATATGGAGGACGCGGACAGCAAGCCAGTGATGGTGCCGTTCACGCCGTCCAAGCCGATTGAACAGATGACGGTGGCGGCATTGCGGGAAGAGCTGAAGCACCGCGGACTATCCATCAAGGGGCTCAAGGCAGAGTTAGTGCAGCGACTCAAGGACGCGACGGGGGCATGAAGACCGGAAGGAGGTAAGACAGACGGGGTTCTACAGGTAGACAAGAGAGCAGAGCGGAAATGAGCTCTTCGTGGAAAGCTCACTTTAAGCTTTTCTTCTGACTGGCCGAGATCGCAGCTACGATGAAGAGAACCAGACAACTCTCGTAATGATTCCCACAGTCTTCTTAACTGTGCTGTCTCTTCTTCCCCTGCAACATTGGTCAACAAATCCACTGGACCATTGTGCATGTAGGTATGAGAAACAGTGAAAAGCAACGACGAAACATTGAAGATAAGCACCCAACGCCATTCACACCCCTCGCCTTTCTCCTTCTACAGTGGTCGGCCACACGTATCATCAGTATGGCGCTGAGCTCCGGCTGAGGCTCTCGGCGCGATCGCGACGCGACTGCGCGACCTTGGAAAAGTGTCCATTCTCGTATTTGTACATGAGCGGCACGCCTGCAAATCCACAAACAACAAGTCAACCAGTCAGTCGAACAACATGCTCAGAGTAAAGCGAAACAATTACACAATAGACTCGTACCGGTGGGCGCTAGCAGGAGACACCGCTCGGGCGCGCTCTTCTCGAGCTTCATCTGCTCGTTGAACTCGTGCTCGTCCATGTCGTCGAGGTGCTTCACGAGCGTGCGGATCACAAAGCCGTGGGATGAAACGAGCACGTTGCGGCCGGCCTTGAGGTGCGGCAGGATGAAGTCGTTGAAAAAAGGCACGGCGCGCGCGTGGACATCGGCGCACGACTCGCCGTTTTCGCCCGGGAACTTGGTATTGTAGTCGTTCCGGATCTTCCGGATCTGCTCCTTGTCGAAGAGCACCGTGTGCTTGGACGACGGCACGCCCTGCAATATTTATAACGTTAATTTAAAATATATATATATGGCCGCGTTAGAACAGCATGGCTAAAACACACGAGCTATTTAATGGCGCCACACAAACCTGCAGGTCGCCAAAGTTGCGCTCATTGAGAGCGGGTGAGATGTACACGGGGACGATCTGTTTCAACGCAAGCCCCCATAACGACACCACCATCGTCAGTTGTCCTAATAATGACACCACCACTATAGCAAAAAAACAAATAAATACGTACAAACTCGTAGGGGTCCTTGTCGTTCACGCCCTCGAAGGCGGGGAACTCGAGCGGCGACTTGTGCTCGACCACGGGCGTCTTCTTGCTCGAGTGCACGCTAAGCGCGAGCGAGACGGTCGAGCGCGCACGGTCCATCTGCGAGCAGAAGACCACGTCCACGGGCGTGAACTCGAGCCGCTTGCCGGCCTCGAACGCCTCCTGGATGCCCACGTCGCTCAGCGGGATGTCGATCGAGCCGGCGTAGCGCCAGAGCTCCTCCGGGCTCTGCGGCTTGAGGTTCCACACGCTCTGGCCGTGGCGCAGCAGAATGAGCATGCCGAAGCTCGTGCGCGCGTGATCGTCAGTGTCACCATCAGCCGCCGCCGTCGTGGATGGCGTGGATGGCGAGGAGATCAGCGGCGCGAGGTGCGTGGACCACTTGGGGTCGCACTCGCTGCGCTTCTCCCAGTGAGTCACGTGCGCATGCGGTAGCGTGTACCGTCGCTCGGCCGGGTCGACGCCGACCGAGTTACAGCACTCGCCATCCGCGCAGTCACAGGCCTTGAGAACGGAGGTGATGCGCTCGTCACTCTGCTGCTGAGAGCGCTTCTTCTTCTTGTCTGCCGCCACCGCGACGAGCCGCTCGAGGGCGACGCCGAGCGCTGTGGCGAGCAGCAGCGAGGACGCCAGCACGGCTCCCGAGACCTTCATGCTCTGCCTCCTTTGCCCAGTCGGTCAGTCCGCTTTCCCTTCAAGAGGTTGGACGCGTCGTCGGCTTCTCAATTCGCACGGCCGTGAAAATCAACAAATTGGCGGACGGGATGCGTTTTTGTATCGGATTCTATAATAGACGGCCCTTCAAAAAGCGCTTTTTGAACACCGTCTAATATAACATCCGATACAAAAAAATGGTTGACGACAACAGAGATAAAGTTTGGAAGATATGCGCTGACGTCACAATGGCTCTGTGAAAGGACTACGTGTACTTGAACTTGCTTTACTTGATATTAGGCTTGTGTATATGGTTGACTCGTGGCCTGATCATGTGCTATTCAAAGGGGAAGGCGGTCTTGAGATCCTTGAAGTGGAAGTTCGTCGGACTCTTAAAGCCGTGCGCATTCGCCTCGATCACCTTGACGACGTTCGTGGAGCCCGAGACGGCGTCCGTCATGCCGTGGATGAGCACGATGATGTCGCCGTTCTCGATCCAACCCTGCTCCTTGCCATACGAGATCGCCTTGATCACCAGGCTCTCGGTGCCGATCATCGACTCGACGCGCAGCGAAGATACCCCGCTGCAGCATAACAACAACACCAGTTATGACACCACCAGGGTCAGTACCAGGCCACAACAACGGTTGTGAACCCGCCAAGTAGAATGAGCGAACAAAACTCACCGAGAAACGCCAGCGAGCTGACGGGCAGTGGATCCAGAGGCGGTGACTGCGAGGATCCGAGCCGAGGGGCGATACTTTGCCAGAAATTTGGTGCTGAAGCCCGTCTCCGTGAACGAAATGATCAGCTTGGCGCGCACGTCTATTGACGTCTCCACTGCGGACGAAGCGATGGACTCGCACATGCTGAAGGGTCGAGACACAACTGCGCGCATGGCACGATAGAGCTCAGAGTAGTCCATCGCACCCTCGGCTTCCAGGCAGATCTTGGACATTGTCTGCACGGCTTCTCGTGGATACATGCCCTTGGCCGTCTCCGCGGAGAGCATCATGGCGTCAGTGCCGTCTAGAACTGCATTCGCGACGTCTGTGCATTCCGCATTCGACGGAATCGGCTTCTTCGTCATGGACTGGAGCATCTGTTAGCATTGTCCACAAGCGAGGACAATTATAATAAATCATCGTTCTATCACCCATTTTTTTCACAATGTTCATACCTGTGTTGACGTCACGACGGGTTTCCCAGCAATATTCGCCTTTCGAATAATCATCTTCTGTGCGAGGAAGACTTGCTCAGGAGAGAGCTCCATTCCCAGGTCGCCCCGACTCACGTGCACACCGTCGGCTTCTTTGATTATCTCGTCGATGTTCCGCAGTGCTTCTATGCTCTCGATCTTGGCGTGGACACGAATGTGTCGCCCCCGGTCTCCCAGACATGCGCGGATAGCGCGCACATTGTCAGCACAGCGCACAAACGACCCCGAAACGATGTCGACAGCTTGAGGGATCGCAAAGTTCTTCAAATCGTTCTCGTCTTTCTCGGTGATGCCTGGTACTTTGATCGCAGCACCCGGGAGGTTCATGTTCTTCTTCTCTTCAAGCAGGTGGCCGTTGAGCACTTGCACTCGAATCGAATCTGTCAGGCACTCGAGCACTGTCATGACCAAGCTGCCATCGTCGCACAGAATCTTCGAGCCAGGCGAGACTGAAGTTGGCAGATGGACATACGAGCACGAAATCCGCTTGCTGTCGCCCTCGATCGAGTAATCAGTTGTGATTTCCAGCTCCTGCCCGGCCTGTACATGTATTCATATCAACAACACGCCGAAAAAATAAACATCACACTGCGCTTTGCAATGAATATAGTACTTCACGAACAGCCTCTCGTACCTCTAGCAGAATAGGCGTGTGGCCCTTGAGCAGCCCTGTGCGGATCTCTGGTCCTTTCGTGTCGAGCAGCACTGCGCAATGACATCCCGGACGCGCTTCAACAGCTTTGCGCAGGTTTGACAGGCTTCTCGCGTGCATTTCATGGTCGCCGTGTGAGAAATTGAGCCGCGCGACGTTCATCCCTGCATCCAGCAGCTCGCCTATCAACAGCAACAAGCACGCAAACGCATCTGCCGTAAGCTCCAAATTTTGTATGCCAGAGGAGGTTTGCTGCTTACCTAGCATCTCTACTGACCAGCACGACGGCCCGATCGCGCAGATGATCTTGGTCTTTCGGCTGCGCGCGAGCGGCGGCTGCAGAATCTGCTTCATCCCGATCGTCCCCACCTGGAAATTCTGCAGAAACACGCAATGTACATGCGAAAAGAGTTTATCAGTCATCTCAAGCACCACCACACACAAATTACTTATGGGCAGCAGCATACTGAGAACACACGTACGCTCATGACGGGCTTGCGCGCGACGGTGGACGATGGCGCCGGCGCGAGCATCATGTCGGCGAACTCCTGCGATGCCGAGCGGTAGCGGCGCCACGAGCCCATGCGCACGGGCGGGAAGGCCGCCAGGCGGTGGTGTACGTCGAACTCGTCCTTCGCGCGCCGCCCCGAGGCCGCGTGCGGCTGCGAGTGCATGTCGCTGGCGATAATGTTGCGTCCGATGCTGCAGCCTGCGGGTCGTTGAAGAAATGAATGTCCTTTTTGTGCAATCACGCATTCCACATTTCCAAAAAGAACCACAGTAAGCCTCTATAAATTGATACCCCTTTGCTTCAACACCAGCGACACTTTATAAGGAGAGTACAGTAGATGCTTTGTTATTGGTCTCAATTGCGTTACGCTATTAGTGGTCCTCAGTTTTGGCAGCAGCTAATAATCCGCCGACAGATATCCGTGACATCTGGATCGTGATTGGTCAAAATTGAGGATTTTGATTTAGCTGCTGCTCCCCTGTTTCAGCCTCGAAATCCAGGCTGAAAGAA
>JAASFY010000447.1:0-22525 GCA_023334035.1 Globisporangium okanoganense
CCAATGGAGCGAGGTATATGACAGAGAGAACACACTGGTTGGCACTTACAGGGAGGTACGTTTGCACGGAGAACGCGGCAAAGTGGATCAGGAAGAGCATCTTGAGCGGCACGAGCGCCTTGGTCTCGCCGCCGTCGACGAAGAAGCCCAGGCGCAGGAGCCCCATGGTGTCCTTAGATCTGGGCGGATGAACAGGTGGATGGTTGGATCGATAGACTGACGGCCAACGCTGCGCTCTTGAGGCTGCGGCTTGGAAAGTGAGTGGCTTTCGCCATGGCAGACATGCCAGAAGATCGACCTGCTTACGACTGTTGCTGGTGGTGGGCTGAGAGGGGATGTGGCTGCGCTCCAGCGTGGACTTTTTATTTAGCCCACGAGTGCGCTGTCGACGCAGCAGCAGACGCTCATTGGGCGGTTGGATCGGCCGAGATGCAACGGATGAAACCGGTCGCTGACGCGCGCAGCGAAAGAAACGCGCTTCAGCTTGTGTCTCGTTTCGATTCAGTACAAGCCCACAGTAGTTCCTCCTCCAATAGCATATCGCTGGACTGCATACGGTTCCGACAGACAAACGAAGCAAAACGGTGGTCGACCATGAAGAACCCTTGCTTCGTGATTTCTATATGTTGGTTTGTATCAGCAGCACCCTCGTTAACGGTACCACGACTTGAATATCAAGTTCCGACTGCATTAACACAATAACTGCATTCGACGTGCTGGGAACCCGAGATTTCGAGTCGAATCGAGCGAGATCCGAGCACATACCTCAGACTGCATGATCTTCGAAGTGCATGATGCTCGATGGAAGCAAGCCATGATAACTTGTTGCATGGAAACTGCACCACCGGCCGAACCCATTTTTGAGAGAGACGCAAGATGTGAAGAGTCCACTTGTAAGCTCATCGGGTATGATGGCAGCAGCAATTACACTTGCTTGCGCTGCGGGTGCTCGTGATGTATGTTAGCAGGCGAGCGGCATGCTGAGGTCGCCCTTGTCGAGCGACGAACGTGTCGGCGTTCGGAGTAAAGTCCACAAAGAGCGCCTTGAAGTGCGACAAGTGGGTGTTAATGCTGCATCGGAGGGCGCTTACGTCACCGATCACTACAATCTTCTTTGCCATTGGGATGGATGGGGATCTCGTCTGCAAATGGCGCACTACGTTCTGGCTGAGAAGCTTTGATAAAAGAAAAGATTCCATGTCACTATATTCAATATGGCTACAGTCACTAGAGCGGGGGAGAAAGTGCAACACTTTTCTTCGACCAACTTCAACATTGCCTTCAGAAGGCTTTGGGTCACTCTGAAATAAGAGAAAATAATGCACTGCTGTTGCAGCTAGAGATGGCGGTGGTGTACTGTCTAGACAGAACGCGCGCTTCCTTCACATGCGCACGCAGCCGCCAGCAGCAGCAGCAGTTCTCGATCCACAAGGCAGCCTTAAGAAGAAGAAGAAGACGCGTCCAGCAGCAACAACATGCAGCGGTCGGCACGCCAGAGCGTCCGCAGCCCATGCGACTCCCCCGTAGCGCGGAGGAGGAGCAGCGACCCACACGACAAGGACACCTTGCCGATAGAATTGTACCGAGAAGCCCGCAACAGCGCCGTCGCGCGCTTCCGCGAGCAGCAGCAGCGCCAGCGCCAGCAGAAAGCCGAAAGCCGAGACGACAACAGCGATGACGACGATGACGTGCGTGTAGCAGTCTCACCACTGCCGAGCGACAAGCCGCCGACGCTGATCGACCGCATCCGCATGGAGAAGAACCGCGTGGTGCAGCGTTGCCTCGTCGCCTGTCGACTCGCTGAGCCCTCGCGTGACGTGTTCTTCCGTCAGAAGAAGCAGGACTTTGCCGACGCGATTGAAGTTTTGCACGAGACGCGACGCAACATCCAGAAGCTCACGGCCCAAGTGCAGAGTGAGTCACTTGTATTGTAGTGTGTGGCTTGTCTCGTATGCTGATGTGCTCGTTGGCTGAGTCTGTTAGAATTCACGGGCGCCGTCACGATGTTCGCTGGGGACTCGTCGTCCTACGCGCAGTTCGGCCTGTATCGCGTGCCGCGCAACACGTTCCTCCAGGCCGCGCAGCAGATCGAAGAGAAGGCCTACGCGTTCTCCGTACGTCCACGCAGCATTCTATCACCCAAAGCTTATTGGCTCAGGCTAACGTCTCTCTCGTCTTGCGGATGTTGACATTCAGGACGACGTGGAGACGCAGATCCTGAATAAGATCAACGCTCGGATCGTCACTCTGGACAGGATGCACCTGTCGATCGTCGAGCGGGGCGACCTGCAAGTCGATGTCGATTACGCCAAGCGAAAGGTGAATTAGTGGGCAGTCAGCAAGCCAACAGCTCATACACAACAGACCGTTCACTCACCTGTGCAATTCTCTCTTTCTGTCTTGTGCCTTCAGCTGGCAGTCGCGCAGCAAAAGGGCGACGTGAACCAGATCGCGGAGCGCAAGCACACGGTACGTACCGTGACAGCCAGCACTCCTGTCTCGCCTTGGGCCTCATGTATATGACTGTGGTTCGCTTGTGTAGCTCCTCGTCGCGCAACAGCACTGCGCGACTGCGACGAAAGCCATCACGCAGCAGCTCGAGTTCGTCACGGCCGACCAGCAGCCCGAGATCCAGGAGCTGCTCACACACGTAAGATATATCGTCAATAGCTTCGTCCTGTCAGCCAGCATTGCTAGCCTCTCGCTCTCGAAATATTGCTCACCCACTCCCTCGAAAATGTCTCTATCGGAATTTCTAATTGCAGTTTTCGCGCCTGTTGCTGGATTTTTTCCAGTTTGGCGACGAGCTCCTGGCGCCAGCAGCTACGGTCGTAGCGCCCATTCGCGTGCATATCCCACCGGCGATTGAGGCGGAGGACGAGGGTCGTGGTGGCGACGGAGAGCCTGAGCCAGAGCCACTGGCAGCGGAAGACGGCGTCCAGTAGCGACCGACAGCAGCCCAAAGCTCATCGACGTGATCACACAGTGGCGTCAGCGCAATGCGTCGACGCTTTCGCACTTCTGCGGTGTCCCACTGTATGTTCTCAGCTTGCGTCGTGATTGGCTGAAAATGCCGATCCGATAGATATATTCAATTTGAGCCAATAGAAATCGTTTCTAAATCCCACTGTATCTATTTTTTCTCGCCCGGCGCGGTATCCACCTGGCACAACAAAAAAGACGCTTTCGAGGACACATCGAAATGGAGCAGCTGGACGCGCTTCTAGAGAACGCCTGTGCGCATGCAGATGAGGTGAAAATAGCAGCAGACCCGCAGGAGACGATGCGCGAGCTGCTGGCGCCTCTGCGGGACTTTTTCCTGCAGCAATCGGCCACTGAGAGCAAAAGCTACGAGCTTCCAAGTGACAAGAGTGACGACGTAGAAGCGAGTTCTGCTTCTACTACTGTTACTGTTGATAGCGAGAGCCCAGCGAAGACGAAGGTGCCGACGTACCTGGCGGAGGCTGCGACGCGCATCCAGGCGCTTGTGCTAGGCAACACGCGCACGACGGCGGCGCGTAGCGACACGAGCAACAGCAGCAACGACGGCACGGTCCTCGAGCCGGTCAAGAGCCTCGGCAGTAACAGCAAGCAGAACATGTTCAGTGGCGCAGCGAGTCGCTTCCAGGCGTTTGTGCGTGGGAATAATGCGGCGAACCAGCGCGAGAGCTCGGCGATGATCGTGCTCAGTCCCGTGGTGGGCAACCCGAAGGACCGGACGTTCCAAAAACTGCAGCTGGGCGCGGCGGCGACGCGCATCCAGGCGCTCGTACGAGGGAAAACGGAGCGCAATTCGTTTATCCAGCAGCGGAGCTTTCTGCTCCAGGGCACAAAGGTATCTTGGCTGTATATCGTGCTTCTCTTCGATCCTATGGCTGTTCTAATTGACTCCTTGTTGATGTGTTGTGCTGCTAGGTTCTTAAAAAATACGTGCTCAAGAGCGATCGATTCCCGAATTGTCACGTCCTCAGCACGCCTCATGGAGATATCGGTACGTTGCTGTGCATATAAAGCCCTGTTTGTAGCGTATATGGTCCGACTCTAATGGTATCCATGTGCGCTTTGCCCATGCAGCTCCCAACTTCCGGCGACTGGAGGGAACCCCATTATACGGTTCTGCACAGCCTTCTCTGGTACGCGTAGGGCATAATAAGCATTGTTGGACACATGTGGATTGAAAGGCTAATTGGAATGTTGTTTGTACAATTGCAGGAAGGAATCCAAATGATTTTGAATCGTGTCGCCGACGACGGGTTCTCAAAAGTGGTCTGGATCAACCTTCGTGAGGTCAGTCGATATCCATAATTTTGTTGCTCATGTTACCAAGCACACGTTACTAAATATGTGGTTATTAAACGATGGTGATGTATTAGGAGCCAGTGATCTACGTCGACGGTCACTCGTACACTGCGCGACGCACGGCCAAGCTGAACGAGAACGACCTCGTGCCAGGCATCACGGGCCATAAAGTTCAGGTCCTCGAGACGTCGATGAAGAACAGTCTGTGCGAGCAGCTGGCGCTCGCGACGCATCAGTTCGAGTACTGGCACGAGTACGAACTGCACCAGAACGAGCTCCTGAGCTCCAAGGTCGACCCGGAGCGCGTGTTCACGCTGCCCGAGCTCTACGAGACCGATGCTGTGCGGGTAGCGAACCCAAAGATCGAGAGCGTAACGTACTACCGGATCCCCATTGAGCGCGAGAACGCGCCCGAGCACAGGGACGTTGAGCTAATCATGGAGCTGATCCACACGGCGGCGCCGATCGTGAACTCGGCGACGTCCGACACGGCGTTTATCTTCAATTGCCAGATGGGCAAGCGCCGCACCACGACGGCGCTGGTGATCGCCCAGCTCATCTGGCAGCGTCAACGTGCTGGTGACAATGTGGACATTTCGTCTCCTGTGAAAGATGAAAGCGACAGTGGTGACCAGAAGAATGGCAACTTCGCGGTGATCCGCGAGGTCCAGAAGCAGCTCGCATTCGGCTCGCAGGCGAAGAACTGGGTCGACAAGACTATTGATGAGTGTGCTGCGATCTTCAACATCCGATCGGTCATCAACGAGTACCACGAGCTCTCGATGGCCGAGGCCAAGCCAGCCAAGCGATCGTACTACCTGGTAAGGCTTCGTTATGTGATCATGGTTGTGTGTCTGAGACAGTGATTAACCTGCTGTTATATCTGTGTTCGTATACATGCAGCATCACGCGCTGAGCTTCCTGGAGCGCTACTTCTACCTCATCGTGTTTGGCGCCTACATTCTGTCCACTCGCGTCCCTCAAAAGATGCTCGAGGACGGCAATGAAGGCAAGTCTAGCGCTGATGATGAAGAGCCACAAGGTAGCATCACTGAGGGCCAAGAGACCGCCGCGACGCTGCAGTCTTTCTCCAAGTGGCTGCAGCGACATCCCAACCTGTTCCGCATGCTTGACGACCTGGGTGGCGTGCGTTACAAGTCCGACAAGGTGCTGCAGGACTGCGTGATCAAGGAGGACCATTTCTTTGGCATCTCACGCATGCCTTACACGCTCACGCCCGCTGTGCCGAACTTCCGCCGCATTAACGATGAGCCGATCTTTGGCTCGGCGCAGTGCCTCGAGACTGGGCTCAGGGACGTGGTAAACCACTTGCGAGGCGAGTTCGACCGCATCATCTGGATCAACCTCCGCGAAGAAGCCGTGATCTACGTGAGTGGCAAGCCGTTTGTGATGCGCCACCCGGACAATTTGATGGAGAATGTCGAGTACCCGGGCATCGAGGCCGACGAGATCAGCGCCATCGAAGCGCAGGTCAAGGAGGAGATCAAGAGTGAGGTGCGCAAGGCGAACGGACTGCTCCTGTACTGGTACGAGCCGCGCGTGATGTTCAGCGAGGAGACGATGGACCACGTGAACCCCGAGGTGGAGATTAAGACGCTCGCCGAGATCTACGACGAAGTCGCGGACGAAACCAAGTTTGACCTGCAGTACTCGCGCATCCCAGTGTCCGATGAGACGGCTCCTGAGGAGAAGGACCTCGACGACGTGGTGCGTCTGCTAGCACCAGTGTTCATCAGTGAGCTTGGGCTCCGAGTGCCATTATCGAGCACTGGAGGAGGCCTGGAGGTTTTGCGAGATGGTGGCCTGAAGAAGGGCAAGACGGCGGTGATCTGCAACTGCCAGATGGGCCGCGGCCGCACGACCACGGCGCTCGTGTGCACGTACATGCTGCGCATTGTGCTTGAAGACTGCGTGGCTCAGTCACCGTCATCATTGTCAAGATCCAGCAGCAAGCAGAGCGTGCTTCAGCAGGTCTGTGGCGTGAGCCAGCCTGGCGCCCGCCGCCAGTCCGCTGCTGTCACGGGCGAGTTTGTCGTGATCCGGAAACTCCTGAGCACGCTCGACAATGGCAACGAGTGCAAGCTGCTGGTGGACTACGCCGTGGATCAGTGCGAGCACATGCAGAACCTGCGCGAGTGCATCGCGCAGTGCCGCGACCTGGCCATGGACCGCGATCTCACGAGCGCCAAGCGCGACCACTTCATGCTGCGCGCCGTGAACTACCTGGAGCGCTACTTCTACCTCATCTGCTTCGCGTCCTACCTGCTGGAAGAGCGCGCGCATCTGTTCCACAAGGCGATCTTCGTCACGTGGATGAACGAGCGCTATGGCAGTGCGCTGTACGCGCTGCTCGACAACCTCTGCTTCGAGGAGGAGATCGGCGCCGAGACCCACATGTCGTCCATGCGCTGGCGCTGGCGCCGCAAGCGCAAGCTCGTCTCGCGCCTGGAGTAAGCAGGAAGAGCGTGTGTGAGGACGGCGAGTGTAAGTGGTCAAAGTGAATAATCTGTATGGATATGAGCGTGGATGTATGGTGCTTTGCTATTCGGCTAACTGTAAGCTTTCTGAAGCTAGAAGTGGTGTGCTGGCTATCCCTCTCTACAGGTACAGCGAGGCCGCGAAGACGATATCGCGCTTGAGCTTCTTGCCCCCCTCGTCGAACTTGGTCTCGAGAGCAAGGTCGCCGATCGTGTGCGCCGCCACCGTGAGCTGGCGCAGCAGCTCCTCCAGCCGCCGCAGACAGCGGATGATCGTGCCCTCGAACGCGTCCGTCATCTTGCAAATCTGCGAGAACTTGGCGCCCTCGCACCAGGCCACCACCACGTCCACAAGGCTCGTGTTGAACGACTCGGCGTACTCGTCCGCGTCGATCGTGATCTTAGCGTCCTGCATGACCTTGGCGATGCGGCGCGCCGTCTCGCGCAGCTGGCGGACCGGCGCCTCGAGACTCTCGGCCGCCGGCGGCTTGGCACCCTCCTTCTGCTTCTCCGTGTTGATCAGACAGCTCAGCAGCGCCACGGTCTCGTTCACCGTCAGGTCGTTGAACTGGCCCGTAAAGATCATCTCGGTGACCAGCAGCTCGTCGGCCGTCGACACCTCGCAGGCCGTGCGACCCTTGCGCTGGATGACCGCGTCCTGGCCCACGAACTCGAGGCGGCGCAGCACGCGGCGGCGGCGACGCAGGTCGTCGCGCAGCACGAGCGACTTGGCCTCCGAGAGCTGCCGCTCCAGCTCGCGCAGCTTGGCCTCACCCTCCATCTTTAGCGCGTACAGCGCGAAGCGCGAGTCCTTGTCCCGGGCGGCGTGGAACGGCGACGCCTTGACCTTGTCCTCGGCGGCCGCAATCTTCGCGATGACGCGCGCGAATTGCTCGTCCGCGATGGCCATGTCCTCGAGCGGGTCCAGCAGCGGCACGCCCTGCGGGAACCGGCGCAGCACCTCCTTCACGGACTTGCCCACTGCCTGACGGCTCTCGAGCGACCGCAGGTCCTTGGGGATGTACACGCGCAGCGACGAGACCAGGTCCAGCATCTCGAGCGGCACAGGGCAGATCTTCATCTCGCACGTCGATGAGGTTCCTGTGAGGCCCATGGTGCCCGCTGGCGCAGGCGACGGCAAGTCGGAGGCTGAGCCATCGGCGTTTGTAGATGTGCCCGTGTTCAAGCAGTTGAGCAGCACGTGCACGACCGTGTCGGGGCTCGCAGACGTCGAGTCTGCGGCGTTCTTGGTCGTGAAGTTCACGATCACGCCCCAGTCCCAGCGCTTCCGCTCGTCCTCATCCGCTTTGCTGTAGACCTTGACGAGCCGCCCGCCGTTTAGAAAGCGCACGACGTGCTCGGGCTTGTTGCGGATCGACAGAAACTCCTCTTTAAGCTTCACAAGCGCGCGCGAGAGGTAAAAGTACTCGGCCACCTCGGCCTCGTCCCGGATCACGATCTGGTCGCGCTCCTCGCGCGTGCGCTCCAGCGCGGCCTCGAGTGCGGGCGCTGCCTGCTCGTTCTGAAACTGGTGGAACGACTGCTTGATCATGTACTCCGGGTCGGCGTCCTCCACGCGCAGCAGGTTGAGCAGCATATTGTAGCCCAGGTGGAAGCTGCTGAAGAGCGGATCGGCCTGGCCATAGAGGATGCCCTTGGCCACCTGCGGCTCCATCTGCTCGCTCAGCATCTGGATCACGATGCCGCGGCTGTCGAGCGACCGACGCCCCGCGCGACCCGACATTTGAATGTACTCGCCCGACGTGATCCACCGGAAGTCTTTGCCATCGTACTTGCGGCAGTTGGTGAACACGACGGTCTTCGCGGGCATGTTGAGCCCCATGGAGAACGTCTCCGTGGCGAACAAGCACTTGAGCAAGCCCTCAGCAAACATGATCTCGATCACCTCCTTGAGAATGGGTAGCAGACCGCCGTGGTGGATGCCAATGCCGCGACGCAGCAGCGGCAGGATCGAGTCTACCTGCGGCAGCGTCTTGTCGTCGTCCGAGAGCGAGTCCATGGCGTTCTTGAATACCTGGTCCACCATGAGCTTCTCCTCCTCCGTGTTAAAGTCCAGCTTGGACATGAGCAGCGCGTAGGACTCGCACTCGCGCTTACTGAACGAGAAGATGATCACGGGGTCGTACTGGCGCTCCATGATGAGCTTCACGATGCGGTACACGTCCGTGCCCACCTTCTTCTTCGCGTTGCCGCCGCCGCCCTTGCCACCAGGACCTCCACCCTTGCGGCGCTTGTTGTTGCTGCCGTAGGCCTCGAGCTCAGCGTCGTTGCCCGTCGCCGAGGCCGAGAGCGTGGCGATCGCCTTCTGGAAATTGTCTTCGCGGAACTTGCCCTTCTCGTCCACAACTAGATGGAGACCGTTGCCGCCGGCCGGGAACACATAGTGCTGCAGTGGCGTCGGACGGTAGTCCGTGTACACGACGTGGCACGGCTGGTGGTGGATGTGGGCGATCCAGCCAGCAAACTCCTTGGAGTTCGGGATCGTCGCGGACAGAAAGACGAAGCGCACCTTGTGCGGCAGCAAGATGATGCTCTCCTCCCACACGACGCCACGCTCCTTGTCGCGCATGTAGTGGATCTCGTCGTAGATCACCCACGCGACCTCGCGCATGACCTCGGAGCCGCGATAGAGCATGCTGCGCAGGATCTCAGTCGTCATGATCAGACACGTGGCCGACGGGTTGATCGTAATGTCGCCCGTCATGAGCCCCACGTCGCCAAACTCCTCCTCCAAGTCACGGTACTTCTGGTTACTCAGCGCCTTGATCGGCGACGTGTAGATCACGCGCTGCTTGTCGCGCAGCGACTTGGCGATCGCGTACTCGGCCACGGCGGTCTTACCCGCGGACGTGTGCGCCGACACGAGCACGGACTCGCCGGCCTCGATGTAGTCCACGGCCTGCTGCTGGAACGGGTCGAGGGTGAACGGATACGTCTTGGCTGGGTTGGCCCTAGACGCGCCCTCGCAGTTCTTCACCTCATAGTCCGGCGGGTACACGGAAAACGAGATGAGGTTCTTGGCGGTCGTGCCGGTCGCGACGACCTTGTTCGCCTCGCCGGCGCTAGCAGCAGCAGTCGATGACGCGGGCTCTACGGGCGTTGGGTCAATGTGCTTGCCCTCCACGACCTTGACGTCCGTCGAGCTCGGCTCCTTCTTGGCGGCCGGCTGGTCCTGCGCCTGCTTCTTGGCGGGCGGCGACGCGCCGTCGCCCTCCTTCGCAGGCTGCTCCTTGCGCTTTAGGACAGTGGATGGGGTCGTGGTTGTGCTGACCTTCTTCTCGTCGGTCGTGAGCGTCTCCGCGGCGTCAAAGGCGCTGAAGAGGTCCAGGTCGTCGTCCATGGCGTCGGCTCTCAATCTGCTTGCTGCTGATGCTAGCGGTTGGCGCAATTGGAGATGATGGCTCTTCCCAGGAATGACTGGAAGAGCTGCTGAGCCAAAAATTGAGCCAACCAACACGTCGCACTTAGGAGGATATCGCACTTAGGAAAGCAATCAACAAGTCTTGAATTCAATATGGCGACTCTTTTGCCGGCATTTCTGTTTGAACGGCTTCTTGTTCTTACCTCTCATTATGCATATTTATTTAGGATAAATATCTATAATGAGAGGGAAGTACAGTTTCACCTTTGTTGAAGCTGACAAATATGCAGAATGAGAGGCAACGTTTTTGGCGCCATGTATTATTAATTTAGACAGCTCGGCGACAACATCCACATCGTTGAAACTCAAACCATATCGAGCCGCATCAACGACGCCAGACGTTGGACGAGAGCGGATGGAGGATGCGGATTTCGTGGCCGACTCGGAGGACGAGCTGCACTCCGAAGGGGACCTGGTGGTGCACAGGGCAGCCGTACGCAAGCGCGTGGCCACAGGCGTCGATGGAAACGACCAGCAGCAACAGCAGCAGGACGAGCGTGCGACGGGCAACACGCGCGGCAACGACGACGAGCTCCCTGAGCAAGAGCAAGAGCAAGATGCGATGCAGATCGATGCTGGCGGATACAGCAGTACGCTGAACATGGGCACTGGTGTCCGTGATCTCACTGAAACCAGCGATAGGGCCGTTCGTCAAGAGGGACAGCCGCAGCTTCATCCGTCGCCAGCAAGAGAGGTCGGCCACGTGGAAGCGGGGCTGATACCGCCAGCACATGCAGCTGAAGACACGGGTGGACCTATTGCAGAGATGCGACCCCGTGGTGATGATGATGATGATGAAGCGCACGATAATGAAGCCGATGACGCAGATAGCCCAGCGCATGGGCCTCGCGTGTTTAAAGTCGGAGATCTGATTGAAGTGGAGGCGCGGACGTGGCCGGGCATCAACAAGCCCGGTGGCTCGGGGCGTGTCGTGAACGTACACCAAGAGACCGACGCCCAAGGCGAATTGGAAATCTTTTACGACGTGCGGTACGTTTTGGGCGGCTTTGAGCGCCGCATCGAGAGCGAATACGTCGAACTGTCGCACATTTTGCAGCTCGCGCGAGCGCAGGGGCGCGTGCGCTACGAGCGCGTTTTCTACCACGGTACGCAGGCTTTGCTCTCTTTTGCCTCGTGATTTACTACGAGTGGTTGCTAACACGTGGACTGATGTCCGTACTGTAGACGAGTTTGCTGATGAGCTACACAAGAAGAAGAAAGTGTTCTATGATCCAAACGCATTCACAAGCACAGATAACAATCGACAGGATGCTGTTGGGCCGCAGACTTCAAAGCGCAAGAGAAGTTCTGGTCGACGGCGGTCGAACGAGAATGACGGTACGCAGCAACAGCGTCGTCGTCAAGACAGCAGTACCATTGTAAGTTCAGAGAGGAGACCGTCAGCTCTCGCTGACGAGAGCAGCAGTGGGAGCAGTGAGAGTGATGACAGGCAGATGATTCGACGCATCGGTGACAGCATGTTCTTCATGGACTCGTCTCCACACCACACGCAGTCAACACAAGGCGAGGATACGTACACTGCTACTGCTCAAGCTCAGGCTCGAGACGTGAAGCGAGCGACAGGCACAGCCGCAAGTCAATGGGATCAGGCTGAAGTAGACAGGAGGCGGCGACGGAGAATTGTCGAAAGCGACAACGAGAAGAGTTCAGAGAGTGACGACACAAGGCGGCGGCCCTCGCAACAACACCAGCAACCGCAGCAGAGACCTCCTCAAAGTCCGCAAAAGCCCCATAGGCACAGCGACATTCGTCCTGAACAACGCGCTCGCGTGCGCACATCGAAGAAACGTCGACGCTACGTCGGTGGGTACTTGCACAGCGGTGACGACGTGGACGCGACGTTTATCCAGCCAGAGGACAATGCGAATGCACTCCCCGACGATGTCGCACGAGAGATTGGCTTTAAATTGGGCAAAAACAAGGCAGAATTGAAGGCCCAGCTAGCGACGAGCGCGAGCTTTCTGACCTCGAATCTGCGCGTGTTCAACGACCAGAAGGACCTCATTGACCTTAAGATCAGGCGCGCGTCGGCGCTGACGAACGAGGAACTCCGGGATTTCCATCGACAAGTACGTTGCTGGCTTTGTCTATTGCTCACTAGGGAGGAAGATGGCTTTGACTAACTTGGTGGTTTTGTACCTGTGTCTAGACGATAGAGTTGGAGGATTTCCTGACGCAGCGTCTCATTCGTGGTGGCGAAGACGTCATGAACGCAATCATTGTCAAGCTCACGCGGAAAGGCGGCAGTCTGGTACGTTGCGTCTCTACTTCTAGGTTCAGCATCCTCTGCTGGGGGGTATATGTTGACAAATCGGTTGATTTCTGGCGTATCTTCAATGTGCAGCCTGACTCGGTCGAGCTCGTGTTCGATGACCAAAAGCGGGAGATTAGTGCACTGGGCGTGTGGCTCCGCAAAGTGCTTTCAGCTCTCGAAACAGCGTTCAAAGTCCGTGGTGAGAGGCTGCCTTCGGAGGACAGGTATCAGCAGAGAACAGTCGGCGGCGACGGAGAACCAGTTTCGTCGTCTTCGGACTTGGATCGTCGATACCAGTCCGAAGGCGACGATTTCTACACAAACGATTTCCAATACGATGGAACTGATGACTACTACCAGCCTCAGGATCTTGGGGCTACCGTAAAGAAACCTCGCAACGATTTAAGACGTGACAATGACGGCAGCGTCCTGCGCAGTCCAAAGCGTGCCTCAAAAGGCTATCGAAGCAAGAAATCCCAGGCCGTCGACACTTTCATGGAGAGCTTCAACGATCAGCAGCGAGGGATATCAACTGACACTGCAAAGCAAGCGCGACGGAAAGCAAAATTCCCGACGAGTCTCGACGATTTCGAGTTTGTTCAGTACTATGATGGGCAACAGCGCGATTCGTTCTTCGAAGGTGAGCCACCATTGCGCTCATCAAGAACAGCAGCAACCCGCGACGTATTCCAGGCTTCTAATGTCCGACTCCCAGGGAAAAAGAGACCGATGGCGCCATCGGATCCGCGTTGGGACTGGCTCAAGCAAGGAAGAGCGAAAGCACAAGCCCAGGCACGCACATCATCGTCAAAAACCTCGTTCAGTGGCCATGCGCCACCCTCCCCGGCATTCCCGACGTACCAGCGCTCTTTGCACAAGAACAAGAACCAGGAGAAGCTCATTGGCCACGTCCAGAACGCGCGCCTGCAGCTCCGAGAGAAGCGATATCAGAAGATGAGGTATCCTTCATCATCTTCGACTTCTGGTGGTGGTGTCAGAGGTGTCGTGCCTTCGTACGTGCCTACATACGGGTACGATCCCCCACCCATGGGTGTACGCAACGAGAGCATGGCATTCTCAGCACAGCAGCGCCAGTCTCAGCCTCAGCAGCCCCAGCAGCTCTCACGCTTTGAGAGTACCGCCTTTGAGTATGCTGCTGGTGGCACCCCTGGGCCAGCAAAATCAACATTCTTCAAGGGTACAAGCGCAGTCGCAGCTCCGAATCTATCAGCGAATTCACAGATCGAAGGACCGCGTATCAAGTGGGAGAACGTATTTGACGTCCTCTCGGGTATCGTGGACGATGAGGAGCTTGCAGGGCTTCATCCTGAGAGAAGAGCGTTCCTCGTGACGTGTGGGCTTCTCCAATGCAGTTGCGGACGTCATCAACCGGCTGCTTGTGTTGTTGACCCCAGCAATTTTCTTCTTGGAGGCGAAGAAGGCATGGAGGATTTAAGTATCGAAGCCGCGATTAAATGCCAAGCCAGCCGCCTTCGACAGGAGCTGAACGACCTCCGTTTCCAAGAATTCGAGTTTCTCAGCTCGTTGTCTGGCGGTGTTGGTAGATCAGCAGAAGCGTCGGCGAACGAGGAGACAAGCTATCCAGATTCTCTAGAGTGGTGCGCACTGGTCGACAAAGCAGACCGCTACCACGCATCACTGGCGTTGCTCGTACGCCACGCTGTCCGGAGTGTTCAGGATCATTTGGAAATGGCGACTGGGGTCTCATCGGCACTGGCAGTGGTGACACGTCTGGTTCGCGCGATTGTGGTGGAGATCTCGCACATCGTCGCGCAGCTTCCTGACTGCGACTCGCTCTTCCGCAGTTGCCCTCCCTACGTGTTCTTCTTTGAAGTCGCGGATCGGAGTGCAAAGACCACGCCACTCGTGACAGCGATCACGCGCACGTACTGGTACAGCATCCAGGCGCTTCTCGACTTGAAACAAGCTGTCACAGGGTTGACTGGAGCCATTGAAGCAGCCATCGAGAACGTTTTACCCACGAACCGTGTGATCCTGGCGGCGTCGCTCTTCCTCGTGGACTTGTACCTGTTCCTCCCGTCGTCGTATCGCCTCGACCACGAGTCCAGTGAGCAGCAGCAAGCCGACTGTCTCAGTATCACTGAAGCCCCCATGCCAGCGATTTCGCTCTGGCTGCTGCTCTACGACTGCTTTGTGACTGGAAGATGCTCGTTCCAGACTGGGAAACTGTCGGCGTCCGCCGACGGGCGAGACTTCTGGGCATTCCTTCAGACAATGGTACCGTATTTGCTCATCAACAACCAATTTTCGCAGTGACAGTTCTAACTCAAGCTATGGTGTCTATCTTAGTATCGTGATCACTTTGTCGACCAGCTGGCGATCGCCTTCGTCCGGGACCGATCAAGCGGTGGGTACTTGGTCGACAGCCTCCCAACGATCTCGAAAGCCTCGGAAGACGCTGAGGACGTTGCTGAGGGCCAATTGCTAGCGCTCCAGGCCGTGTGGGACCTCTGCATTCTGTTTGCAGCGGTTTTCCCCACAGCCGAGTCGAAAGAACGCGACGATGCCATGTAAGTTTGCTTTATTTTGCGTGGTTGCAACGTTATGTGGGGTCTTAGGTATCTGATATATGATGTTTCAACAGCTCGGAGGCGCGATGGGCGGCTGTGAAGGACCTCCTGCAGCCAGGGATGCACGCTTTTCTCCCGTTCAGCGGGACGCTGACGACCCAGAGTCGATCGAATAAGGATTTTGCCGTTTATTCAAGTGAGTGGCTGGTTATAATATGGCTTTATAATGATTGCTTATGGAAGCTTACCCCATCGCTTATATCGACTTCCTCAGGCGCGTACAAGCTTCATGTCCTCCAGAAAGTGCTGGTGCTCTCCAAGCTCTCGGCGCCTCAGAGTGGTGAGTCTACAACCTATCGTCTTGGCCCTTGGGTTGTTTGTTGGCTATCCTTACTGCAAGTGAGCCGAGGTTTCTCACCATTGTGCTCCTGTGTGACTTTAGATGTTTTGGAACGATTGCTGGAGGAACTCTGGGAGGACTCTTCGTACTCTGCCTCGAGTCAAAAGGAGCAGAATGAATTCGTTGAGCTCTCCCCATTCTTTGCAGATTTGCTCATGGCTGCGCTTTCAGACTCTGGAAATGCGTTGAGTGACTTTGTTAACGCGCGCAAGTGGGGCGCAGCAGACCATGTTGACCTGATCAGCGGCGTCATTCTGGTAAGTAACGAGCACCGTTAGTTCTCAGATTCAGAGGTTGTGGGTGTACTAACCTTAAGCTTACCTCTTGATGTTTGCAATCATAATAAGGCTCAAATCCTGAAGTTCGAGAAGGCGATTCACCGAAATCGGTTCCGTCAACCGATCTGTCGCGCGATCTCTGCGAGATGCGACGCAACAAAGTCAGCCGAAGACGGGGCGAAAGTACAAGCACCATCACCTTCATCGATAACCGTCCAGGTCCACGCCAAGGCAGCCGCAGCAAAGCCGAACACCTGGAACTGGGGAGCGTCTGGATCAGCGAGCGACTTGTCAAAGACAGTAACCAAAGCCGAAAACTTGACGAAAGCCCAGCCGTCAATATCAGTCAAGCGTGGGCGTGACGAGGTGCGTTTGGCTCTTCACGTGCTCAGTCTACAATAATATCAACAATGTTGGTGGTATTCATACGCTGACTGCTGTTATAACATCGTAGGAACGGCTCATGGTGTCGATTCTACTATCGCTCGCAGTGTCAAGCATTTACCAGGACGCTGCCACAACAACCTCACCACTAGGCTTGCGAGACCCATCGCAGCGCGCCAACAAGTCGCTCAAGCGTGATCTGGAGTTCTACTATAAGGAGATGGCGCGGATCGTGAATAGGAACGCCGAGTTTGGTGTTTTCCTCAGCCAGGCGCTCTACGTAATGGGGCGACTCGCGATGGAGCTCTCAAATGAGTACGCGCCCATTTTCTCGTACCTGAACGACTATCTGCTGGCATCAGCACAGGCTCTGCGAGGTCAGCGGCATATTAGCCAGAGCGAGAAGGATTCTTCAGCTGGACCTTCATCATCTGCAGTGAAGAGACAGACGCGTCTATTGCAACGTAAGTCTACTCTTACACACTGAATGCGCTTGGTGAAATTGGGTTTGGACTAATATCGTTGTCCTAAATGAATTCTCCATAGGCGGCGTGCTGTCGACTCTGTATCTGTTACGCGACCTGACTCAGCGACTTTGTGCGATCATCCCTAGCATTCCAGAATCACCATCTTCGGCTTCGTATGCGATGAACGCTGTGCGCGCGAGTCTCTCGTTCATCCTCAACTCGGGTCTTGAGGCGTGTCTGGATGCGGCTGTGGACGAACTCATCCCGATCGACGCGCTCAACGTCGCTTTGGAGATCCTTCAGTGTGTTCTCCCACGTGTAGCTGATGAACCAGTTCAGTGCCTCCAAGTGATTTCCACAACTGCTGCTGTTGCTGCTGAAACAGTGGAGCCTTGTGGTGAGTTTGACGAATTCGACGACGATGTGTGGGCGAGCGTGGACCTCGATTCACTCGCTGCTACAGCTAGCAGCAGCGCTGGGACTTCGCCTGGCAAGCACGCAGTAGCAATGGCCAAGCCCTCATCCCTCAAGACCTTTGAAGACTCCATTCTTCAATCCATCCTGACGCATCTGCGCATCGGCCTTCAGCGCGCAGTCATCAAATACCCGCAGCGAGGCCTCGCTTCATACCACGAGCTGTACGCAATTGAGCTCCTAGGCGTCATGGTGTCCACCTGCAGCTTCCAATTTGGCTGGAGTCTCGTGTCTGCGAGCTCCATGAAGCCCCGAGTGCTGGCGCCTCGCCTGTTCACCGCAATCCTCAAGTCCCACCCAGAGAAGAAGTGGTTCAGCACGTGCTTCTTGAGTGAGACTGGAGCCGACCAGGAGCTTGCGAACATCTGGATCATGGGGACTCTCGACCTCCAGGCGCTCTTCCCATCGCTCTGTACTCTTCAGGCGAGTCAGAGTGAGAGATCGGCATTCCCGATCCCAGCCAGTACGACCACCACCGATCTGGTCGAACCTAAGTCTGGTAATCAGATCCGGTACTCGAACTACTGGGTCATGCTCACGGACGCGCTGATTTACAACATCCTGCGCGAGAACCCCGTGGCGCAGTACAAAATGGACCCTCTGCTGCTCCAGCTACTGAGAACCACGGCGACCAACAGCAAGTTTGCCCAGACGCTTCAAAGAATTAAGCAAACATTGTCGGCTTCTTCAAGTCTCCAGCCGCCCAGCGATCTCCGTACGCTCTACGAGCTCCACCTGGACGTCTTCCAGGAGTTCTGCCGTGGCGCAGGTGAATTGTGGCGCAAGCTCGCGTCCAACCCGACGCTGCACCGCCCCGACATGAACCGCTTCCGCCTCAAGATGATGGACATCCAGACCGGCGTGTTCGCTACGTTCCCAGAGTGCGTCTTCGTTTGAGGAATTATGATGGGCATGTCTTATGTTCATGGTAGGCTCAGAGATGACTGACTTTGTATGTGTGCTTTTGTATGGGAGCAGGGCCTACGAGATCAACCTGAAAATGGTGTGTCAGGATCTCGATCGCACGCGGCACAACTGGTACGACTTGTCCGAGAAGTTTCTCCAGGACTTTGCCTCGACAACGTCATCCTCGTCGTCACCATCCGGTGGTGCTACTGTTACCAACTACCACAGCATCGACGAGTCGCTCGAGCTCGCACACCACAGCCAGAAGCAGCTAAAGGACGATCCGAGCGTGCGCATCCTCATCGTGCTCTTCAAGTTCATGTACGGCTGCGTCGACACGTTCCTGTTTCACTGTGGGGCCATGGCGATCGGCCAGCAAAACATCTTCTTCTCGGTCATGAAGCTCATGTTCCGCCAGGCGAGCTGCACCGAGTTCCCGCAGGCGGAGAAGCGCCTGCTGCAGCTCCAGTTGGCGCTCGCGGCCTCGCACAATTTCGATTCGCACCACCAAACAAAGTGGTTCGAGAGCTCGGATTCACAGAGTTTGAGTACCAGCTTCACCTTAGCCAATGGGACCAACAAAGGATACAAGCAGCATGCGAAGGGCAGCATCTCGCCGGCGTGTCTGGGCTTTGTCGAGAGCGTGCGGCTCTTCTTCGCGCGGCAGAAGTACCCGAGCCTCATCCACTGGTTCTCCCAGGTAAGGTGCACTTCACCATGTTTGCGTTGAGAGTTGAGAGCAAATAAGCTGAAATTTGTTGGATGTGTAGACTCTGGAGACGTACCAGACGGTGAAGCACGGCTGGAGCGCGTCACCACTGCGCAAGCTTCTGCTGAATGTGCTGGACCCACATGGTCCACTAGGAATCCACAGCTACTACCCAATCGAAGTCAATCAGTCGTCATCAGCTACGACTGGACGCCAGCGGGAGTTTGACGTGCGCCAAGTGCGGCGCGAGGCTTTCTACCTGTCGTGTGGGTTGTTTTTCTGCCGCTGCACCAATTCCTATGAGCACTCGAGACACTCAACATCGTCAGCAGAGGCTCCAGCGACCCAGAATGAAGCGAAAGCGCGCCTTCAGACGCTGCGCAAGTTCATTCTGAACGATTTCATCCAGGAAACGTTCAATTACGCGGCTGACGACCAGGTCTGTCTGCACGAGACGCTCGTGCCAGTGGCGCAGTTTGTACGCGCGGTGCTGAGCCACTACAACATGAATTTCCAGCATCAAGTCGCCCACAACAGCAGCGAAGGACAACAACAGGTGCCTGAATTCGATTTCCAAGTGCGAGAGGTGTACTACTGTCTCGAAAGCCTCCTGCTCTACTGCGTCAAGACTTTTCAGACTGAGCGCGTGCTTCAGAGCTCCATCAGGTACGGCCGAATCATTTTTGACCTACAACTGTGGGCTTTGATATCATCACTTTACTGAGTGGCAGTGTTTGCTTGCTTTACTGTCGATGATGTCCAACTAAACAGCTGCGTCTTGGTGCTCGAGCTCTGTGGTATCGTGGAGGAACTGGTGACGCTCAACGACGCAGCGTTCGACAACGAAGTGTCCGCTTTGCTGGAGCTCGCACTCGCGTACTTCAAGGAAATATTTGCTGCGCTGGAGAAAACGTCGGCCAATGCGCTCGAGCCGCTGTTTGTCCAGCCACACACGATCAGCGCTGACCCCACGAGTACGGCCAGTGCACCACCAACTACAGCTGAGCTCCTAGCTTCGTTCAGACCACTGTCAGCGCATGGCGTCCACGGAATCACGTTTGAGTTTACAGCGGGTGGTGGTAGTGACTCTACCGCCTCGGGAGCTTTTGACGAGTACGGGGTCAGCAGACTGCGCATCCAAGCAGACCTCGTCATTTCGATCAGTCGACTGGCTGAGCGGTGCAAGAGATCGTCGGACTATCGCCTTCGTCGCTTTGTCGAGTGAGATTTGACACCAAAGACCAACGTGGGCTGAAGTCTGGCTCACAGATTGTTGTTGGGAGCCACGATGTGGTTCTTCTTCAGCAGCCCAAGACCGTATCCGAGGTACTTTGACCCAGACTGAAGCTCTCTGACCACCGCGACACAACCAAGAAACCAAGTTAGCCTATGGGACAAGAAATCACGCTGAAGAACCAAGTGAGCGAGACTTACGGCGCGTCCTTGTCGATGAGCGGACGCATCTCCATCTTGCTACAGAGCACCAGCAACCACAACATTGTCAGGCCAGTTCTCAACCAAATTCACCAACTAACTTATGAACTGTATTAGAAAACGATGGGGAGTGTACCTGGGTTTCTTGGTCTTCTGATTCTGGCGTGCGTGCGTGCACTGGAAGCAGTCTCGACTCGTACACGAGTGACTTAGGAGCAGCGAGCCAGCTGACTGAGACGGCTGCACGCCACGCTGCTGTTGTGGTCCTGATCCTATTGGAGGAGTGTGGAGAAGATTGCTGACACTCGCAGTGAGCTGCTGGCTGCGGTTCGGAATGAGATCCCGACGGTACTTGCGCACTGCGCGGTCGCTCGCGCCCACGTCTTTTCGCACTGGGAATGCGCACGGCCGGAGATTCGCAAAGTCCCCGGTCTCGCGGTCGAGGTCCACTGCGAAGCCTCTCTATGTAAACAGCAAAACCAGGGATGGAACAATTAGCCAAGACACACCGACATAGAGCCAAGCTATCAAGGTACGTACCGCGAGCGCTGTGTCTTTCGAGCTGGCGTCTAGTTCACAGAGAGAGAGGGAGATAGATAGTTAGCCTCCATTCTTTGCTGTCTGGAGAATGGATAGATAGACACAATGGAGCATTTGTAAGCACCTCTGGCCATCTGCATGAGCTGGAACTGCGACGCGTGGAGGTCCATCATCACCTGCTCGTAGCGCTCGATCCAGAGACGCACCTCCTTCTCCTTCTCCATGGCTTTGCTGCAAATTTACACATAATCACCACCAGAGTTAAGCTATGAGCTCAGCTATATCATCAATAGACACACACCCATGGGCGAGCAGGTAGCCTACCGTTTGCACTCCATGAGCTTGATCTGGGTCTCCTCAAGCTCGTGGTGGGTCTCAATGAAGTCTTTCTCCGCTTTCTGGATGGATGAGATACACATTAGTGATGGAAGAGATGGCAACAGCTTCACATTTGACTCTTCGTACCTGAAGCAGCTTAGCGCTGCAGCGCACAGACGCACGCAGACCCGTGAGCTCGGCGTCCTTGTGCGTGATCTCGTCCTGCACGCCCCTCACACCCTGCGTCACAGTCGACTGACAAATTCACGAGGAATTAGTGATGTACAAATCTGTATGTACCCAACCATTATATTATTATTAAAAAGAAATCGCACCATTTCGTTCGCGAGCAGCTCGAGTTGCTTGTCCTTGGCGTAGATCTCCTGTAGATCCTGCAACCGCTGCACGCGCTCCTCTTGGAGCTCCATGAGCAGTCGGTTCGTGCGCCGGTTCTTCAGAATCGTCTCTCTGGGCACAAGAAGATTGAATAAAACCAAAGTCAGAGGTTGGTGATGATTCATAAGTGCTTGCCACCAGAACGGCTCACTTCTCTTCGCGCTCTTCTTCGAGGGCGATCTGGACTTTGTCGAGCTGGTCCTCCAGTGTCCTGACAAGAGCCACCAAGATATTCAACCCAACAAACACAACATCAGTTTAGCAGACTCAGGAGAGTCAAGCACCGAGTCGGGGCGTTATCTGCTCTCTCACCTGATTCGCCCAAGCTGAGCTGGAGGCCCTCCGCATATTCGAGAGATAGATAGTGAGCTGGTTGTGTTAGCCTAGGGCTATCATCATTGAAGTCTGAAGCTGACTCATGACGTACACATGTTCTTGAGTTTCTGCATCTCGAGCGCATCTTGGAGCTTCAGGATCCGCTCCTAGCAATGCTCAACAAGTCCGCCAACAGCAACTCGTGAGCATAAGTCTCGGTAGGCCAGCGGCGTTCGCGTTGTAAAAAAAGGGTGTAGAACAATCACGAAGCACACCAAGCTCGCGCACCTCGTACTGCTTGGCCTGCATTGCTCAGCAGTGGCGTCAAGTTTGCTCAACTTTCGGCACTATCCGATACAAGCAAGAGGCCTTTCTCTATTTGTGGTCGCTCAGTTTTAAAATTACAACACAACGCACCACCATTTTCGAAATTGACTGTGAATTTGGTTCAAATCTGATAGCTTGGCTAGTCAAGACATATTGAGATCAGGTTGAAAGGAGACCATGCCAGATAAGATATAGAAGCCACCCATGTACCCCACAAGGGAGCACCTTGGCTGAACGAGAGGGCTGGAGAGCTACAGCGAGCTCACGAAGAGCTCATTGCTCATCGTCATCACAAAAGCTCACGTCCCCGACCCAAGCCCTCCTGTCAGCTAAATGGTGGCCCCATCAACCACACTCACTACCAGGATGCAGCGCCACATGAGCTCCAAGTACGCCGCCGAGCGCATCTACAGCAAGGACCTGATCCAGAAGACCACGCTGCCGACCCGCGACAACCTCACGCTGGCCTACGTCGTGCACGAGTCTGAGAATGAGACTGATAGTGACTCCA
>JAASFY010000448.1:0-22524 GCA_023334035.1 Globisporangium okanoganense
CCCCCCCCCCCCCAGTCTTCCCTTATAGATAACGAAATATCCTCAATGGCGCTGCGCATCGACCCGGCAACGGACGACACGGCGGAACTGCTGAGGCCAGTCACGGGTGACGAGGAAGAATCGGCAGCTTTGCTGGCCGAGTTCCGCCTCCGGCCGTCACTCGAAATTAAGATCTCGCTGAGCGGCTGCGAGAGCCCGTACCACCTACCAGAGTGCAACTGCGTGGCGTCGCTCAGAAAAGGCCGGTACGCCGAGAGCAGGTGCGAGGTGCACAAGCTCACGCTGCGCAACTCGCGGCCGCACCCCGAGCCTCTGGGGAGTTCAGTGCAGCATCACAGTATCAACAATAGCAGCAGCGCTCTTCATTCGCCCACGAAGAGGTTCTTAGCGGCGCCGAGTCGCATGCCGCTCACAGCATTGCTCTCCCCTACCAGTCACCATAATAAGAACAGCAAGTCGAGTTTGCAGCTCAAGCCAAATGCCATGATGAAGGAGTCCAAGAGCATGGGCTTGTTGCTGCCATCAAGAGAAAAGGAGTCAACGGAGAAGGAGTCCATGGGCGGCAAGGCGCTGCACTGTGGGGGCTTGCTGCCGTCGCTATCGACCTCCATGCTGCACCTGTCGCCTACCAAGTCGCCATCATCAGTAGGTGGTGGTGGTAGGCCCTGGAGCCCGAGCTTCAAGGCCAGCTCTTCTGACGTACGTGCTCCTCGACCAGGTTCTGGATATAGGCAATGGGTTTGACTGGATCGCTATTGTTTTTGTCTATGTAGTCATTCTCGCTGGGCTCGATTACAATGAACGCCGTACCGTCGAGCCTGCCCGTGAAAGACGCGATGGAGATGCTCGACAAGTACAACAAGATCCTGCGATTGCGCGCCGAGTCGCCACGGAACCTGGCGACCCTGCACACGCGCAGGTCGACACTGTTCGCGGCGCTGGGCAAATTCGAGGACGCGCTCAAAGACGCCGAGCAGGCCATCCAGCTGGATCCGAAAGCAACAGTGGTGAGCGCTTGCTAGGGAATGTAAGCTTCTTGCTGGGTAGGTGCTCATTTTGTTGTCTTCTGTGGTGTCAGGGCTACTTCCGCAAAGGCTTTGCGCTCTGTGGACTCCGACGGTTTGCAGACGCGACGAGCGCGTTCCAGCACGGCCTGGCGTACGACATCAACTGCCGCGAGCTACGCTTCGCGCTGCAGGTGGCGCTGCAGTACATACGCTGCCACAGCAGCAGCAGCCAGCGAAGTTGAAGAGGTGATCCGCCGATTTCGTCGCTCGAAGTTGCTTTGGGAAGAATCTGAAGTTGAAGCCGACTGGAACAACAATGTTGCAGATGAGATGCCCATCAAGCGTTAAGTGGAGCCATTTCAAGTGGAGCCATCAGCTACGCAGCCAGGCAAAGGACCACATGAGCAGCATGGAGAGAGAGCATAATAGCACCAGCGCAATGAAAGAAGATGAGAGACTGATATGGAAAAGGTATGGAGTTTATTTTCAAAAGAACAAGCTGCCTTATAATACACGTTAGCAAAATGGTCATCAAGGGTCCCGTATCCTCCCCTGGAAGGATAAAGGGGGCGGCGGCACTTCGTTAACTTACTTGTACATCGAAGGAAGCTCTTTCTTCCGACTCAGGATACGAAAGCGAAAGAGGAGATAGAACGCTCGGGTTCTCTTCAGACTCAGAAGACGCACACACGCACGCACGCATACGCCTCTCGGGCGTCTACAAAGTCTATATGGGGGGCGCGTGGTAAGCCGATTACCACGCACTGTTGTCTTCGCTGTAGCCGCCACGTGGGGCCGAGCCACGGCTTGGAGGAGCACCGCCGCCGCCGAAGCCGCCGCCACCACCGTAGCCGCCGCTTGGAGCACCGAAGCCACCACGCGATGGAGGAGGAGCACCGCCTCCACGTTCGTCACGACGGAAATCTCTGGCACCGAAGCGCGAGCCGCCACGACCACCACCACGGCCACCACCACGGCCACCACCGCCACTACGGAAGCCACTGTTGGCCATCTGATCCAACCAAGGAGGGCACTCCTGGCCGTTCTCGGCGAGCAGGTCGTACATCTCACGGGCGATGTTGCGGTTCTTGTCGTTCATCATCGACAGAGCGTTACCGATGTTACCGACACGACCGGTACGACCGATACGGTGGACGTAGTCGTCGATGTTGCTTGGCAAGTCGTAGTTGATGACCTGGGTGACACCGTTGATGTCAAGACCACGGGCGGCAACGTCAGTCGCGACGAGCACTGGGGTGCGGCCCGTACGGAAGCTGTTCAGGGCGGCTTCACGTTCGCGCTGGGTGCGGTCACCGTGGATCGAGGTGGCTGGGAAACCTTCGCGGCAAAGCAGGTCTTCCAAGAAGTCGGCGTTACGCTTGGTTTCGACGAACACCAAGATCAAACCATCCTGCACCTGGTTCAGGAAGCGGATCAGGTAGTCTTCCTTGTCGTACTGCTCAATGTACTCGACGGTCTGCTTCACGTCCTTGGACGCCGAACCGACACGGCCGACGGTCAAGAAAATGTAGTCTTGCAAGAAGTCCGAGGCGAGACGTTGGATTTCACGAGGGAACGTCGCGCTGAACATGAATGTCTGACGTTCACGTGGCATGTCCTCCTGCTCGACGATACGACGAATCTGTGGCTCGAAACCCATGTCGAGCATGCGGTCAGCTTCGTCGAGGATCAAGAAGCGAATGGCCGACAGCGAGATGCGTCCACGTTCCATCAAGTCGACAAGACGACCTGGGGTAGCGACCAGAAGGTCACAACCGCGCTCGAGGTTACGAAGCTGGTTGCCGACTTCAGCGCCACCGTAGACGACGACTGGGGCGATACCGGTGCAGTAGCAGAACTTCTTCGCCTCTTCGTAAATCTGCGACGCAAGTTCACGAGTTGGCGCCAACACCAACGCCGATGGGTAGATGCGACGGGAGCGGCCCGAACCCGTTTCAGGGGTTGGCTTGGCACCAACACGAAGCATGGCAGCGAGCGTTGGGAACAGGAAACCACCGGTCTTGCCGGAGCCCGTCTGAGCACAGGCCATCATATCGCGACCGGCCAGACCGATTGGGATTGAGTACTTCTGCACTGGGGTTGGCTTCGAGTACTTGCATAGGTTCAGGTTGCGCACAACTTCAGGGCCGAGCTCAGCCTCCTGGAACTCGAACACCGGGTCTGGCACGTTCTCGCCACTGGTCTCAACTGGGATATCGTCGTACTTGTCGAAGTTGATACCAGAGGACACGGCATCTCCGAAGAGCTCGTGTTCCGTGCGTTCGTTGGCACGGGTGTCGCCGTGGTAACCAAGCTCGTTCACGCGACCACCACCTCCGTAACCACCGCCACCGCGACCACCGCCGTAGCCGCCGCCGCCGCCACCACCGTAGCCACCGCCACGGTCACCACCGTATCCGCCACGTTCACGTGGGGCGCTCGATTCAAAAGCAGCCCAACGCGAGTTTTGTGGGCGGTCGCCGCCGCGTTCACTGGATCCACCACGCGAGCTACCGTAGCCGCGGTCACCACCACGGTCACCACCACGGTCGCCGCCACGGTCTCCACCGTATCCGCCACGGCCACCGCCGTATCCGCCACCGCGGCCGCCGAAGTCGCCTCCCTCATGAGGTGGGGCGTCGCGGCTTTGGCGTTCGTCGCCGCCACCTCCACTGTTTCTTAAGTGTGGTGGCACATATGAGCTTCTTCCTGCAAAAATGACAAATTGCAAATCAAAAATGTCAGAATTGAAAAAAAATCCACAAAAGCCAATCAGCAAACAATGTATCAAACACACATGCATGCACACGCGCCAATGCGACGCGCAGACACTGTGGTGAGTGTATGTGCAAAGACAATGATGCATGCCAAGACACACCGTGCCACACGAAAAGGCGCCACGACTTGAGAATCGTGACAAATTCTGCATTCCGCACTACCGCCAACTCACAGGAACGTGAAAGCGGCAGCCAGCAGATGCAGTGCAGTGCGCACGAAGTGCAACCACACACACAGCCACATGCATATCCAGAGATGCACATATGCACGCACGCATGCAGACAGAGAGAAAGAGGCGCAGAGTGGACGACGTACCTCCTTCCATAATAACTTGCTTGCTGTTCTTCTTGTTGCGTTCTGTTATGAAAGAGCAGAGGCAAGGGGGGGAAAGAGAGGGAAAGCGCGCAGCAATCACTCCTGCATCCGAATACAGGCCCCTCGTGACCCAGCGAGAAAAACCACGGTATTTTATTCTGGTGGTTGCGTAATTTACGTACCCAGGCAGGGTCCGGTTCAGGCTGCGACATGCGAAATCTTCATTTTTGTATGATATGGGAGCTGGGCGGAAAGGGCGGCTGTGTGACATGTCCCGAAATGGCAATTTATTGCGTCATTTATCCTGGCCAGGGATAAATGACGCGAGGGAAGGCGCAAAGGCGTGTGCACCAGTCGATTCGAAGCTATCTTTTGCGCCTTTCATTCGCTGAAATTAAGGTGAGACACACATTTTTAACGAATCACAGGGATATTTTCTCATTTATTGTATCAGACGGAATTTCTGAAGAAAGATTAGCGTGAATGGGAGAATGGTGATGAGGACGAAGGTGGCGGCGTGCTTGTCTCTTCTTGGGAAGAATTGGTCAAAGTATGTGGGCATCGCTCTTCACGTATATGCTGGCCCGCTGCGCTCATGCGGAATGATTGGACGCCAGTCGATTGTGTCTGCTTGGGGGGCGAGTCGTTACGCGTGAAACGAATGGCTCCACGACAACTTCAACAACCAAAAGATCGCTTTGGCTCTCAAGTGCCGCTAAAGAAATTCGGTGATGACGAAATGAGAGCCCGGATCGTAGCGTGTGGCATGCTTGCAGTGCAACGCAGTCGCTGGCTCTTACTGCTGTGATTTCATACCAGCAACTTGCTCTCGCGTGAGCTTGTGGCTGTGCCACTATTCCACGCTCGTCCAGGATTGATCGGCCATTTATAGGCATGATCAAGCCAATTGAAACCACCGAGGCACCATTGTCATCGCACCGCCGACGTGAGCGAGCGAACGAATACAAGTTGCTTCCACCAGCCTGGACGAGATGCCGCCCCCAGGACCGCCACCACCAGCGTCGCAGAAGAGCGCACGCGAGATCACCATCGAGGCGCTCGTGCACGCGACCAAGCTCACCATCGGCAAGCACGAGCACCTGGAGCACTACCTCAAGCGCCTCACACACCTCACGCTCAATGGCGACGCGAAGCGCGTCTTCAATAAAATCGAGAACTTGCACCACTGCCCGAACCTGAAGGTGCTCTACCTCTACGACAACGAGATCGAAAAGATCGCGAATCTCGACATTGCGCCTGCGCTCGCGCACCTGCACTTGCAGAACAACCAGATCCAGAAAATCGACAACCTCGACGGCCTCCCACAGCTCGAGAAAGTGTACCTCGAGGGCAACCGCATCGCGCGCCTTGAAGGATTCCAGAATTGCTATTACGTTCAGGAGCTGCACCTGTCCAACCAGGTGCTGCCGCCAACGACTGTGTTCTCGTTCGAGAGCCAAACGCTGCAAGTGCTATCGGTGAGTCTACTGGTGTGTAGTATTGGTTTACTATCCATTGCTAACACTGTTTTCTTTGATCTGAATAGCGCTCGCTGCGTGTCCTGAACCTCGCGAGCTGCCACGTGACCAGCGCTGCGCCGCTAGCGATGCTGCGCGCGCTCGAGCAGCTCGACCTCTCGAAGAACGCGATCAGCGAGTTGGAGGACGTGTTCGCGCTGCTCAGCAGCCTCTCGGCGCTCTCGGAGCTGGATCTGCGCACGAATCCAGTCACGATCACGCCCAAGTACCGCGAGAAGGCCATCACGTTCTCGTCGACGAGGCTCGGTACGTGTCGTGTATCTGTCCTTGTCGTTGATGTGATCTCTTGATACTGACACGCATGCTGATATTCTGCCTGCAGCTGTGCTGGACAAGAAGGACGTTGATGCGAACCAGCGGCGCATGATGCAGTCCCACTTGGCCCACAAGTTCAGGTATTGCGAGACTAAGCCACTGCTTCGAACTCAGTTTATTATCCTAACGTTGTTGTTCTATCTGCTGCTGGTCCCTTAGAAAACGCCAAGAAGCAGTACCAGAGAAGTCGGCTGGGGACAGCAGCAGCATTAACAACTTGCTGAACGAGACGCGGCGGACGATGAAGCACGGCTCTGCTACCCACCAGCTGCGCAGCATGGCCATCTCGTCCACTGGGATGGCCAAGAGCGCAAAGGCCCAGTTTGAGCGAGAGGGGTTTGGAATTGAAGGCGCGTCGTGCTCATCGACGACCACAGCGCTCGTCCAATCGGCCCCCAGCAACAACAACAACAACAACAAGCATCACTAAATATATTTCTGCTTTCTCTCTAATACCTTGCTAACTCTGTGCGTTGGCTGCTGGCTACGCGCTTCTGTTGAGCCCCTCAACTTCTCTTCTAATTCTTCTGCTTCATAGCGACCAGCGCGACGATCGAGGCGACGGCAGCCACAGTCGAGGCGGCCGCGAGCACGAGCGTGTTCTGCGACAGTGCGAACAACTTGGCAGACTGCTTCTTCGTGAACTGCGGGGCTGCACGAGGGTTCTCCACGAACTCGGCGATGAGCACCGCGTTGAGCGCAGCGCCACGGAGCAGCTGGTCGCCGCACACGAAGAGCTCCAGGCCCTTGTCGCCGAACACGAGGCTCTTGCGAAGACGCCCAGCCTCGATGTTGTACTTCTTGGTCGCGTTCATCGGCATCGGGTACTCGAGACGGTCCGGGTTGTCCACGAAATCGACGCCGTCCGCTTGCGCCAGCAGCTCACGAGCACGATCGAGGTTGACTGGACGAGCCGTCTCGATCGAGATCGCTTCCGAGTGCGCGCGCATGATCGGGATGCGCACCGCCGTGCAGCTCACCTGCAGGTTGGGCTCGTCGAAGATCTTGCGCGTCTCCCACGCCACCTTCATCTCCTCCTTCGTGTAGCCATTTGACTGGAACTTGTCGATGTGTGGGATCAAGTTGAACGGCAACGGGTGCGCAAAGATCTTGTTCAGCGGCTTTTCGCCCACGAGGTACGCCTGCGCACCTTCGCGGAGCTCCTCCATGCCTTCGGCGCCAGCGCCACTCGCCGCCTGGTACGTCGACACAATGAGCTTCGTGATCTGGAACTCGCAGTGCAGCGGCCACAGCGCCATCACGGCAACCGCAGTCGTGCAGTTCGGGTTCGCAATGAGCTTTGGCGCAGGCTTTCCCGAGCCTTCCTTCGCAATGAGCACGTTGCCGTTGATCTCCGGGATCACGAGCGGGATCGCCGGGTCATACCGGAACGCCGACGAGTTGTCGATCACGACCGGTCCATTGGGCTTGCCCGCGAGCTCCTGCGCGAATTGGAGCGAAAAGTCGCCCGAGACCGCAAAGAAGACGTAGTCGAGCTTGGCGGCCTTCTCCACGGAGAAGAGGTCGATCTTGACGTCTCCGAAGGGCGTCGCCACGGTCTTGCCCGCCGAGCGCGACGACGCGAAGAGCACGAGCTTCTTCACGGGGAACTTGCGCTGCGCGAGCACGGAGATGATTTCGATGCCCACTGCGCCGGTGGCGCCGCAGATGCCTACGGTCTTTCCGCTCGGCGTCGTCATGATGCTGTGCTTTGCTATTGGTGGCGATACGGAGCTCTTCAACCTGGTTGGCAAAATGCGGATTGGATTGCCCAGAAAGGAAGCGCCATTTTTTTATCGGTTTGCGACATACCTTTGAATACAGATATCTGTTTAATGTATACGTTTACCTACTATAAATAGTACATATTGACTCAAATAATGTATGTATCTAGGATAAATAGACTATCCTGAAATAAAGAGGATGTACCTATTATTTATTATCGGGGAACACTCTTGTGGCAGGCATCGACTTGAACAACCGTCTACTATTTCGATGACTCAGTCGGTAGCTAAATATGTGACTCGAATCATCTGTGATGTGTGAGCCGCCACCAGCTTGAAGATCGGCTTCATTTGTGGCAGCAGCCACGTCAGGATCTCAAAGTGAGCACGACGTGCAGTGTTGAAGGGGTCCGTGCTGCAATCTTCCGCCAGAACCGCATTCGATCACCTCAAGAGCTCTCCGTCGTCACGATGTTCGCACTCCGTCACCGCGCGCTGCAATGCGCCGCCACCCCAGCGTCGCGCGCCGCGCTATTCTCGACCGCTGAGCCGCTCGTGCTCGTGGAGAAAGTGAACAACTACGCGATCGTGCGCCTCAACCGCCCGCCAGTCAACTCGCTCAACACTGCGGTAAGATTACGAGCTCAAAGATCTGCTTTGCGCTTGCAGCTGTGAAGCCGCCATAGCAGAAGCGAATGTGTGTATGTAAGCACGAATCTCGTGTGGTTATGTGGATGCTCATGCGGTGCGTGTATGTGATATCTGAACGCTGGATGTACAGCTCATCCAGGAACTAGACAACACGATCAAGGCGCTCGAGCAAGACAAGACAGTTCGGTGAGTTCGACACACGAAGACCAACAGACGCGCTCGTGCAATCAAGCCGACAGTACTGACATGCACCATCTGTTTGTTTTCTCTCGTTGCGTTGCTTGTTTGCAGCGGTATGATCCTCGCGTCGACGAACCAGAAGGTCTTCAGCGCCGGTTTGGACATTCTCGAGATGTACCAGCCACAGGTACGCTGCGCTCTTTACTATTTTGACTTTGCTCACATACATTGGCATGACAACGGGCACTGACTGACTGAACGCTTATGATGGCCGTAATTTTTTTAACGCAGCCTGCCAAGCTCGCAAAGTTCTGGACGTCGCTGCAAGATCTGTTCCTGCGCCTGTACACTTCCCGCCTCGCGTCGGTCGCCGCCATCGAAGGCCACAGCCCCGCGGGCGGCTGCTTGCTCGCCATGTGCTGCGACTACCGCATCATGACGGCCGGCAAGCCCATGATCGGCCTGAACGAGACCCAGCTGGGCATTGTCGCGCCGACGTGGTTCCGCGACACGTTTGTGAACACAATTGGCCACCGCGAAGCCGAGAAGATGCTCGGCCTTGGTCTCCAGGTCGATGCGACCAAGGGCAAGGCGATCGGCCTCGTCGACGAAGCTGTCCCGCTTGAAGAAGTGTTCCCGCGCTCGCAGGCTGCCATCGAAAGGTGGCTCGCGATCCCAGGTACGCAATACGGCAGATCGTGCAGTTTTAATTATAGAGAGGCTTGGTATCTAATATGTGTGTGCTGTTACATACGCTGTCCGCAGACGGCGCTCGCGTGAAGACCAAGCTGCTCATGCGCCAAGAGACGGCGGACCGCCTGATCGCCGGCCGCGCGAAGGACCTCGAGGACTTTACTGACTTTGCGCAGACCGACAAGGTGCAGAAGTCGCTCGAGTGGTACCTCAACTCGCTCAAGAAGAAGAACTAAAGCACCTGATGCAGCAGTCGTATCAGAGAGATTACAAAATGAAGATACTTGGCAAAGTGATTCCCGTTCAGATGGCTTTCAAGTTCTGTGAAGCGCTAAAACCTTAGCAACGTCCTAAACTAGGGTATCTAAACTAGGGTATCTCTTATGTTAGTTTTATTTTAGGGCGCTCGGTGGTCTTCTTGAAAGACTTCATGCTTCCAAGATGTCCTAACATAACCAAATGCCCTATTTTAAAGGTCACAGAAAGTCTGCGCTGTCCACGAAGTTGAAGTTGCAACCACTTCAGCTTCGTGGACACGACATCCGATGCTAATACATATCAAGTCGTTCAGACATCGTTCGATAGCCATTTCTCCGCATGTGCGCTACGCAAGTACTTCGTAGTGCCACGTCAACGCGTGTAAGTTTCAAAGAGCCCACTACAGTAGACCAACCGCCCTTGAGCAAGCCAAGAGGTTGGGGGTCCACTAACTCTGTTGTTCCCACAACACAGGATGTTGCTATTCCATCACACGTGCTTCTTTCCTGCAACTGACCGCTCGCCGTCAACGAGACAGAACGTATCCACCACCTAAAGACAATATGCGGATACAGTGCACAGCAGATTCCACCAGTTTCTTTGTGAGCAAGACACTCGTTTGCATGGACCACTTTGTTGGAGCGAGAGCGTACCTTGTTCTTGAAGAGGAACTCGCACAGATACGACGTCAGCGTTGAGAGGATCACCAGGATGCAATAGTACTGAAATAGGAGAAACGGCACCACGTGTTAGCTTAGGCTCGTACGTAAGCCCTGGCCATTATTGCACAGCTCTCACCTGGATCCACGCATTTTTCAGGACCTCCGACCACGACGGGTAGTACCTGTTCGTCACAACAGAAAATTCCATACAGGTTAGCTAGCTAGCTCTCTACAGGTGAATTGAGTACTCAAACCATATGACGCTTGCTCACAGAACATCGGCCGCGGGGATTCGGATGACCATGCTCGTGCGGAACTGTCGCGAGCGAGTTGCGATCGTGAAGCGGCTGACGTCATTCGTCCAGACTGGGAATGGGCTCTGGAAATACGCTGCACCTGCGAGATAAAAAATGTTGCAACACTGTGAGTTTTGCCTCTATGCTCTATATAAATGAGCGAATTGATGGGCTTACAGTCGCGCTGGCGGTACTGAGAGACGATTTTCTGGATGCTGATGTCCTGGACGGACTGAATCTTGGAGATATTGAAGAGCGGAGAGGTAGCATACGGGTATTGCATGCTGTCACGAAGATTTATCATCATTTTAGTGTTCAAAGTGTTTAATCAGCCTACAGCCAGCCTCGCGCATATTATGACACAGCTAACAGTTTTAAGGTGCTCGCACCTTTTCTTGATGTGGATTGGCTCGCGTTGGTCGAGGACGAGGTTCCCGTCCACACGCAGCGACTCGCCTGCAAGTGGCGAAGTCTGCGAGTGCATTGCGATGGCGTCCATGTTCATCTTGACTCGACCCTGCCACCATAATATGGTGATAATTATGATTTTATTTTACAGAATTCCCATAAAACATATCACGAATAGCTCTCAATTCGTACCGTCAGCGTGAAGTTTAGGATCGCGATCACACTCACTTGATGGATCCGCTCACTGAACGATAGAGGCGTTGTGATCTCCACATGAAGCGAGTCTGCGAGTCCGTCGCGATCCTCATCAACCTCATAGGACTCCAGAAAAATATTACTTAGTAAATCTGTGAGCGAAAACAAATAATCAGTAAATTAAAATACACACAATTACCTTAAACTGGGACGCGCGCGTGTTTTCTTGCAGCAGGCGCTGGATGCGAGACGGGAATGTCGTCTGAATGATCGTCAAGTGCTCTTGCGTCTGAGTATTTGGGTTTTCAGTCACGCCCTCCAGGATGGCGAGCACTTGGTACGTCAGCGCCACCTTGGGCTGCTCGCGATAGGAACTCACTCGTGTCCAAAAATCTATAGAAGACATATCGACACGGATGAAAACCAACTTCAATATGCTCAATAGCTAGGTAGTGAATGGCATGACTGGAGAGGGAGCTACGAAGTGTACCGTGTGAGCCGTGTGCCAGCAGCAGCGGCAGGACAAGTGCTAGGAGGAAGAGCGACCACGACACGATGTGCGCTGCTGAGAACGTGGCGCTGAAGTACTGGCGCTTGACGCTCGAGCTGAAGCAGAGCGCGCGCATATTGTTTAGCAGCTTCACTGATGTGATTGTGCTTCAACAATGCGACTTTTCAAAATCGAGAGGTTTGAATTAATATAGGACACGCAGGGTCCTATTTTTCCCTTGAACATCAAAATGAGGACAGTACCTATTTTAGTGTATTGGTGAAGAAAAGTGTCCTTCAACGAGACACACTCAGAAAAATTAAATGGACTAACAACTTGAGCCGTTCACGAAACGCTGGAGAATTGCAAACTGCTTGGCGTGCAGCTTCGACTCCGCGTCAAACGTCGTGACAGCAGTCGAGACTTGCGACGAGCGATCAAACGCTAGACAAGCTGCACCGTCGTCATCACTGTACACGCTCGCGAGTCCGCCCGAGAAGCGACAGAGCGTTGGAAACCGGTCGCTCAGGCTCTTCCACGACTTGGAGAAGCTCGCGTTCACTGGGAGCATCTTTAAAATCCGCTTCATCGGCTCGTCGCTCTTGGAGGCAGCGAGCAGCTCCTTGAACTCGTCCTTGATCTGCTGGATCTCTTCGTCGGCGAATGAGAGCTTCAGTCGATCTCTCTGCAGCGACACCAAGCGGCTAAAGTCGAACTCGGTCATCGATTTCACGAGATCTTGCGGTCGCACGGCTGGTAGAATATCTGAGAGTCCCGTCATCCGAGCCCGCTCAGATCGCAACTTTGCGAGCTCATTCGCAGCCTCAGCGAGCATACTTGCAACATTGTGGAGCAGTACCGTGTATTTATCGGGGTCTTCTTTCTGCAACACGGTCAGGAGCTCGTCAACGAACGGTTCTTGCTTTCTGATGAACATCTCGGCGCTCTCGTACGTGACGCGGTACTCGCCCTTGAGCACCGATCCGCTGTCTTCTTGGAAGCGACTTGGTCCGTCGACGTACCCGTCTGCCACCAGAGTGATCAGTAGCTTCTCGATTGCGCGGTTCTGCTCAGCGCCGTGGGTCGTTAGCCCCTCCATATTCAGCAGACAGGTGCGTGCTGGCGTCACCACCGCCTTCAGCGAATACAAAGTCGCCCACCACGCGCCATCGGGGGCGTAAGCCGACTTCTCGAGCTCAAAGTGCGTCCGCAAAGCCGCACTGTTGTCCACAAACCACGACAGCAAGCCACGCATGGACACCCAGTCCAATCTCACAAATGCTGGGCAGCAACTTGAGCCGATCAAGTTCGTCTTTCGACGTTGGAGATAGCCCGTCAGCGCCACCAGCACCGACACAAACTTGTCATCACAGAGCTTTGAGAAGGCTTCCTGGACAACCGCTTCCACGTGACGCGCTCCACTCCATAGAGTGTAACAGCCTGGCGAAGAAGCTGTTTGCTGCAGGAAAGCAAACACGCCCGCGTGGCGATTTCCTGCCTTGCTCGCCGAGGCGTCGACGGCAATGCCAACGAGCTTCGCCTGCCAGTTGTCGCACACTACTGCGGCAGCTTGTGTTGCACGTTGGATCATCGCGTCTGGGCTTTGGCTGTGACTCTTGTCCTCGAACGTCAGCGTCGCCAGGTGGACATCGTGGATCTTCTCAGCGACAGCGAAGCGCACGCGAAGTACCACGTACGGCGCATCATCCCTACGAGATCCTTCCGCGCCAAGCACGAGCGAGAACGCCCATGCAGAGCGAAGTGCTGTTGCGATCGTTTGATAGTTCATGGCGCAAATGTACTGGCAGCGAGTGATCACTTGCGCGTGGTAGTGGGCCGCACGGACCGCATTTCTCTGACGATATGGCTCGCTCGTCTCGCTTTCCTGGATCAGTTGAGCGCATCGCTGCGGTGAGAAGCCCGCAACGAGGTACTTGCGAGTCAAATCAAACTGGTGAGCGCTATCAACGCGCAGCAAGTATCGCCCAATGTCACGATCCACAACACCAGCGGCATCGCTCGGCTGGTCCTCATCCTCGATCTGCAGCTCAAAGCCAGGAAGCAGTTGCTGGTCATCGCCACCCTGCGGCGACTGAGTCAGCGACAATAGCGTCGTGTGCACAAACTGCGCGACCTTCTTGTCAACCAGCAACTGGAAACCGCGACTCGCATCTCGCTTGGCAGGTTCCATAACGACATCGTCGTCTTCTTCTTCTTCCTCTTCTGGATCACCAGCAGCGGCAACAGCAACAGCAGGGGCTGCGAAAGAAGGACGCTGCTGCATCTGGCGGATGCTTGTGGACTCCACGAGACGGCTCATGCCTTCCGCCGCGTCCACGGCCGCAAAAATCGGGTCGCGCGGTGCGTCTTCGTTGCCATTACTCTCCGCGCAGGCACTATGAGCAGCGCTATGCGGCTGCGGCGGCAGCTGGCTCTTGGCAACAGCGACGCGCGCAACGGAGGCATTCAGCAGGGTGCCTTGGGCGTCTTCGCCTTCTTCAGCGCCGCCCATGAACGCTGTCGCCGTCACCATGAGCGTGTCCACGTCAGCGTCTTGGGCACCATCTCCTGCATGGAAGTACCGGCTTTTCTCGACGAGCGTGAGCGCGCTGTACTGCTCGAAGCGCTGCGCGTGCTGCTTGAGCAGGTGGCTCTTGACGTTGTCGCCGCGCCAGGGCGTCTTAAAGTGCTGCACGTTGGCCGTGCGCTTGCGCTTGCGGCCCTGGTCATCGTCCGGGCCCTCGCGCCCGAACTGCTCGCAGAAGCGGCACTTGGCCGAGAGCACCTCGCCGCTCGCGGCGTCGCGCGCCACGATCTGCACGCCGAACTTGAGGACCCACGCGAGCTGGAACTCCTTGGTGCGGACGCGCGGCGGCGTCTCTCCGCTCGTCGCGCGCGGGGTTGCTGTCTCTCCGCTTTTAATTGTTGCCTCACTCGCCATATTCGTCCTTTATATTTCCGGTCGAGGCCCTATATTTGCTGTCATTCACGAGAATGTGGATCAGGCGATTCACTGGATCAGGCGATTCACCCTTCAATAAATGCGAGATGTGTGGCAAAACCGAAAAAAACGACTGCTGTTAGCCCTTTCTTCCTGTGGTCAAAACATAAACTGCACATCAATACAAACTCCAAGTACAAGACAAACTCTCTCATTGTTTATACTTGGCATTTGTATTGATGTGCAGTTTATGTTTTGGCAAAAACAGCTCAAAGTGAAATAAGTAGTGTTTTTCATCCAAAAAAACTGTCGCGGGTTTACGTGGTGCTTTTCATCCTTAACCGAGAATTTGCTCGAAAAGGGCTCAAATCCAAAAGCAACTTCGTAAAAAGCTGCCGACATGGCGCGCGGGCAGCGACGCCAGCAGCAACGAGGAGGACGATGGCGACGTAGCACCCAGTGCTATGAATACACTACGTGGTGGTGCTGCTGGTAGATCCCCCGCTAGCAACAATAGACGATCGCCGGCGGCAGCAGCTACATCAGACCACGCAACAGTTGAAGAAGAAGACTTGGAGAACAAAGTATACCGGCCGCTGCTCTTCCAGTCGAAAGGCTACGCGTCGTCCGAACTCTTCCAAGACACCTACGAGATGCGCACGGGTATGCTGGAGCGCCAGGCGTCCAATGCCACGACGTCGCCGTCGTCTGCGCTGCTGCTGGGAAACAGGCGCCTCGCAGTTGTGGACACTTTCACGCTCGCTCATTGAGCGACTCAATTTGAGCAGACACCAAGAAATGCCACAGCATCACTGAAACGTCCCAGGACACTTTTTTGGAGGTAGGAAGTAACAAGTCAAGTTGGTTTCGACCAATCAGATGATTCCTATTTTAGCTTGGCAAATAACTTGGCACGTAAACTGACATCCACTATTAGTGGCTGTCAGAAGCGATGCATATGGAACGTGAGCTTTTTCGCTTGCGCTTGTGCTCGCTTGCTTGTACTTGCCTGTGCTCACTTTTGATTCGTCATGGTGTCCGCAGCTTTGAAAGAGAGAGCATTGAAGCTTGAGGCGCAAGGATGAAGTCCCGCCGGCATCGCTAAAGCACTGGGCATGACAGCGAATGCTGTCTACTGTCAACGATCGAAAGCTAAGAAAGCAAAGAAGGCGAAGGCAAGAGAACCGACACGCAAGCACGGCCGAACCAAAAAGCTGACCCCGGAGATGAAGAAGCGGCTGATGGAGCTGGTGTTGGAGAAAAGGAAAACGGCACCGCAGATCAAGGCCTATCTGGAGAGAGCTCGCGGTCAAAAGCAAGTCGCCACCATTCACAGTGTCGGAAACAATAGTGCGCATAGGCCTCGACGTGGAGAAGGCACCGGACGTCACGTTCAACTTTCACAATATCGAAGAGCTGAAACAGCTGCTGAAGGTGCTATTGCCCACAGCTCGTTATATTGATATATGCATGTATTCCTTTACGAACGAAGAGGTAAGCCATCATGTTGCAGTTCTGTCGGTTTTGAGTTCATATTCGCTAACCGGGTTCATGTATATTGTGCAGATAGACGCCACGATCGTCAAGCTGTGGAAACGCGGCGTGACTGTTCGAGTCCTGGCCGACAGCGACCAGGTGTGGAAGCCGGGCTCTCAGATCCCGGTACTTATCAGAGCTGTACGTAAAAGCAAGTCTTGTTATTGTTCATGCACCACAAGTTCGCCGTACTCGACAGGACCACGTCGATTGACGGCTCGGCGAGCTTCTTGAAACCGCGCAGTCGACAAGGATGATGACCACACAAGCCTTCGTTTTAAGGACCACCTTCTTGGTGAGAAGTTGAGCTCACCTACTTTGCTTTATCCATATCACTGTTAACTTGTTTTTACTGTTTCTGTTTGAACAGGGTATCTTAAAGGCGAATTAGCGCGACTACATGAACTGTTAGTGAAACCACCGACTATTCCGTCTTGGCTCGTGGAGAAGCTGGACAAACACGACGCGCTGCGAAATCTGCAGGCGCTCGAGCAGAAGCAGAAAACGCTCGCAAGCAAGCCACGGCAGCTCTACAAGCGTCCGATGCGCGGCTTGGAAGATTTCCTCAAACCCAAAGAAGGCGAAGTCTAAAGCTCCAGCGAGGCCAGCGAAGTCTAGAAAGACCAAAGCTCCGGCGAAGACCAAAGTGAAGCCGACAGCAAAACCTCCAAAGGCACCTGGGAAGAAGCGGCCACTGGAAACAGCTCAAGACATACAGCCCAAGCGAACTCGTCATTATAACTGATTAATAACTGATACATTCATTGTCGTTCGTCCAAGGCGTTCTGAAAGCCTACCTCGGCTGCTTGCGAATACGTACTTTGTCAGTTTGCCCGTTTGAGATTAAAAAAACTAATAAAGTAGATAAAACGATAAAACGACTTTATCCAATCAAATGAACTGAATTCAGCTCACATTCGCTCAACCGTCACCGACTACATTCGCACAACAATTTCGATGTTGCAATACCAGTTATAAAAAAATATGCGTAACCAGAAGAAACCATGCACAAAAAAGTACACTTAACCAAGCATCGTTTTCGGATAAATGACGATTTTGCTGACGAATTCGGTCAACATTCAGCGAAAACTACGCAATATGTACCATATCAGATACTGTACTATTAATAGATTACTAAACGTCGTGTTTATGAACGTATATATTCGTAAAGTATACAATCCGATACAGACATTAGGAGGGAAGTTATAAAAAGACCTCGCCAACTCCAACAGATTTTGTGAGCCAGACGCTATTGTAAAATCTGTCGGAATTGACGGTGTTTTAAGAAAAATAATATAATCCACGTAACCCCGCGACAGATTTTTGGGCAAAACAACAGGTCATAAGATCAGAGTACACTTAACCAGACTGTTTTTTTTAGTAAATGACGCTAAAACGTTGCTTGATCACGTTATTTATATTCGTTACTCCCACTTTCTCAGTGAATTCAGTTTTCCAGTTCGATATAATGCAACTGTTGTTAGCTTCTCCGTTCCCGGGCTAACAGCAGTTGTGCTTTTTTGAGCTCAGTCATCCATTCGACCAAGAGAAAAGCAGCAAAATGGTGGGAGCGGTCTTCCTACGCGCTACGCGCAGCAGCCGCGCCGCGCCCACGCTCCGCAGCAACAGGTGCGTAACATACAGATAATGCTCTGCTGCATATGCATGGCGAACTGCTACTCGCATTTGCCTCTCTCTTCTGCTGTGTCGAGCATGAACTCCAACGTGACACAGAGACACGCACGCATGCATGTCTGTCCGTCGTGAGTGCCAGTAACTAACCAGTATATTGGGCTATGTATCTGTTGACCACAGACGCTATTCGTCCTCGTCTGGTGGCAATGCTGGTGGCTCCAAGACCGCGGCGGAGAGTGAGGAGAGCATCTTTGCGCGCAGCTGGAAGATCCCGGCGGCCTCGGGCTTTGCGCTCATCGCGTTTTTGCAGTTCTACCACCTCAACAATCCGACCGAGGACGAACGCAAGAGCCACCCGGCACCAGCGCTCCAGCGACTGCCTGGGGCGAAGACCGCGTTCGAAGAGACCATGGCGACGCGACGACAGGTGAGCCAACACAATGCCATGGCCGCCGGGTCGGAGGCCAGGCTCATGCGTGTGTGTGTTTAACTGTGTGTATATGTTGCTGTTGAATAGCTGGAATCCATTAAACTGTTCCCATACCGCGCTGCATCGCGTCTCTGGGGCCAAGTGCACGACAAGGAGCTGTACGTGAGGCGCAAGCTTTCTCTCCTACTTGCCGATTTCAAGACCCGAAAGTGTGACATTGTTTCTCATTCGCTGGCTGCTCCTATTATTTTGTATCAGACCAATGTGGATGCGCGCACCGCTCTACAAGGCGTGGACGTATGTGTTTGACTGCAAGCTGGACGAGATGAGGTATGATGCTAACAATTTGCCTATGAAATGAGCAACATCGCATGCCAAGTTTACTAATTAACGTCTTTTGCTCTTGACTTTATAAGATATCCGCTGAACGACTACAGTAACCTGGGCGAGTTCTTCTCGCGTCCGCTCAAGGACGGCGCGCGCGAATTCGACCAGAACCCGAACCACATTGCGAGTCCCGTGGACGGCACAGTCGCGTCGATCGGCGTCGTGGACGCGTCCTCGGGCGTGCCCACACTCGAGCAGATCAAGGGCGCGCGCTACCGGCTCGACGAGTTTTTGGGTGGCGTGCCGGCGTTCTTCTCGAGCGAGCAGCAGCAGCAGACCGACCTGGGCAAGAAGATGTTCCACTGCGTGCTCTACCTCGCGCCGGGCGACTACCACCGCATCCACGCGCCGACCGACTGGCAGGTCTCGGAGCGCCGCCACTTCCCAGGCAACCTCTTCCCGGTCAACAAGATCGCGGCGCGTCTGATCCCGAGCCTTTTTGTCGAGAACGAGCGCGTGGCGCTGCTCGGCGAGTGGAAGTACGGCTTCTTCTCGCTTACGGCGGTCGGCGCGACGAACGTCGGCTCGATCGTCGTCTCGAACGAGCCCGAGCTCCGAACAAACACCAAGGAACAGGATGCGCTCGTTGGCAAGTGCCTCACGCAGCTGTATGAAGTCAGCATTGACACGGCGCGCGGCGAGGAGATGGCCCAGTTCAAGCTCGGCTCGACGGTCGTGCTGGTGTTCGAAGCCCCCGACAATTTCGAGTTCACGATCAAACCCGGCGACAAGGTGCGGTCCGATTTTTTCTCTGTGGTGGAAAAATTGATGACTGTATATGCTAACTGACCTTTTCTGTGTGGGTATTTTTTTCTTTGCGTTGCAGCTCATTCTCGGCAAATCCATTGGCCAAGTGCCGTAACCGTGCGGGAACGAGGCGATCGTATCTCGTTCATAGATCCGACACCAAAATCAACGCAGCAACACGAAGATTCATTCATGAATTTGTGGGATCCTACCAACACTGACACTCTTCATACTTAAACCTTACTTGTTGTTGTGGTCATAACTGATACGTACTGCTGTTGCAACGGTTACTGCACTCTCGGATGACACTGTGCTGCATTCCGTCACGCCGCTGGAGTTGAGCGCGATCAGTCGCTTTTGTGGCTCGCTGCTTGCTTCATGTCGAGCAGTTGCCACGCCGGAAGGTCTGCGCCGCGCCATCAGGTGAAGCACTACAGGTGTAGTTGTATACTACCCGATTCTCCTCGATCTTTGCTTCAATTTAAGCCATCTCACGAAACGTTTCGTACCTATTCCGTGTCATCCTGAAATAAATTACTGATAATTTACCAAAATATCGACATCTTATCGACAGCTTGCTTGCCCGGAGCAAAAAATACACTCTTTCCTGTTAGCTGATTGGTTGTTCGTTTTGACTCTCTGAACAGAAGCTATAAAGCCTACTCGTGGCGAGTTTATGCATATGCTGTTCGAGACGAGCTTTAATTTGGTATTTTCCTGATTTTTTAGCGTCTAATCAAAGCTCGAAATTCAAACCACTTTCACAAAAACCCTGGCATAACGTTACCAAATTTGACCGTGAAATACAAAACACGGCTTGTGAACCAAAGTACGAATCGGGACCTGAGGGCATATTCTCAAAGTGGCTACACGCTGGTACCACGCTCCCACGTCGCCTAAATTGTTAGTGGCACTTGTCGATTCTTGATTATAATTCTTATTGTAGGATAAGTTGTGCTGTTCCGAAAACATTGTTTCCCACCCACAGTATCTGTTTTCTTGCACACAAAGTGGGCCAATAGAATGCGATGAACAGTGGTGTTGCATATTTTTGACCAATGAAAACAAAGAAGCAAGTCCAAAATTGCCATTCCAACTTATTTCTGGTATATTCCGGAATGGCTCTGATTTATTGAATAATCGAGCATAGTGAAATCAAGACAACCACCCCTATTATCGGATAATAGCAAATTGTCACGAAGTGTACCAAAAATGGTGGTACATCCTGTGCTGTCCACTCAAGACACCATGCGCGTCCGCAACGGCACGCTTGGTGTCAGTTTTCAAACAGACATACCACGGTAAGCACTCAATGGGACTTGAGGGACTGAAGCGAGCCGAACGCGGCCTGGACATTCCCTCGGGAACTAAAGGCCAAGAGGACGCCGCTATGAAGTCCTTCCATGCCTTCTTGAACAAAGTAGGTCTAACAGAACAGCCTTTGCATGATATATCAAAGGAATGCATTGCTAGCGTACAGTCCCCCATGCAGAACATGTACTCGTTGCTGACTGCGTTTGGTATATACTTGCAAACTACGAAAAGCGCGAGATTACGCTCTCCTGATGGTCTTTTATCGAAAGCAACTGTGCTTGGATACTTCTCACAAGTGGTCAATCTGCTGCGTGAGAGGTTTGGTCCCACTTTGGCAGACTCGAAACGCATTGCTTCGATAAAGGATAAGATGGGGTCTGCAATAGAAGGAAACAACTTGCGAAAGAATATCCAAACAAAAGAGGCTCCAGGATGTAAGTTAGTAGACTTGATAGTATTGATCGATATGGTGTTAGCGAAGAGTGATGTAGTTAGCAGTATGAGAGGCATCCACGACGCGGCTATCCTAACGATGATGTGGCACACCTTCGAGCGAACTATTGATACCTGCTTTGCCAGAAAGCACCAGCTATCAACCACAACATCGGGCGAGTTGTTCCTCCGCGTTGCCCGCATCAAGACGTCGGTGGTCCAGGGACTCTCAATCTACAAGGCTGCGGAGCATTGGCAGCAATGCGTGCCACACGCATTCGGCATGCTGTTCGTGTGCGCCGCCGAGCCGTCGGAGTACATTTTCCCCATGGTGCTCCGGCTTGCGTCTGCGTTGCTGCCCAGCGAGACGCTCTCAGCTCCAGAAGAAGCGATCGTGTTTTGGGACAGCCTGCGCAAATCCAAACGAGCAGATGAAGGACAAACCCACCAAGCAGCCAACAAATCACGCGTGCGGCCTAACATTTCCAAGTATATTAATGACATGATACAGCAAGCAGCTAAGCGAGCGAAGGAGAACAACCAGACGCTCACAGCAAACATGAGCAGCCACTCGATTCGGCGAGGTGCGGCTGCGTATGCGAACTGCTCGCCGAAGCTGGCGATCCAGTGGATCTCGGCGCGCGGTGCTTGGCTTCTCGACTCGCTCACGAATGCGTTTGCGTATATCAGTACGACAACAAGAGAGGATTAGAATGTGGCAAAGGTGCTCGCAGGCTACGAGGATCCAGACTTCCCGGTGTTGACGCCAACGATCCAGATGCTCAAAGGCCACTTATCACCTGCCGACGGCACGCAGCTCGAAGTCCTCAAGCAGCAGCTCTTCCAGCACGTGTCTGGCTTCACGGGCGAGAACGACATGCTGAACGTTGCGCCGGATGTACTCGACTGTGTGCTCGCCTCGCTGCTGCTCCACCTTGAAGAACTAATCAAGCAAGAGAGCACAAAGTAAACTCAGCCATCTTGCAGTACATTTACCAGTTCCGCTTGGCCTTCCAAGCGACAAACGACAAACTGGGATCGGCGCTGATGCTGGAGCACTGTATCGAGTGGGGTGCTGTCCTGAGACGAAGCTGGCAGACAAGCAACCACCTGCCGGTCGGCGAGGTGAGCGCAGAACGGCAAGCAGTACTCGAAGCGACCGTAACTCGACTGCTGGGCGTTGTCAGCGACCTGCGAGGCCAGGTGCCGCGCCTTGAGGCTGGACAGGAGCGACTCGAAGCTGGAATTGCCGCGCTGCTGAAGCTGCTACAGAAGCCAACTCAGGAGGAACAGGCAGCCGCCAGTGATGAGGTGTTGCAACCTCCAACGATCCCGATGATTGCTCCAGAAGCTCATTCGCTTACAGGCTCGTTCTACAGCTGGCATGTCGCTCACCTGTGGGAGCCAGCATCAAGCAAAAAGGAGCAAAATTCGCGATCAGATATCAAGCTCCCTGTAACCGGGCGTTCCCGAGTTACTCAGCACGATACACAGAGTGAGGAAGCGTGTGTTACACGACTTCCACAAGGACTCGTGATGAGGGGGATCAGCAGTTCCTGCGATCTGATTGCCTGTTTATAACAGAGCAATCC
>JAASFY010000449.1:0-22493 GCA_023334035.1 Globisporangium okanoganense
GGGCAAGGCGGTGGACTCGAACATGGACCCAGCCGCCAAGGCCAGCTAAGCTTCAGTGCATTCACAGTAGGCCGAACTGGACTGTGAGTGTGTTTGAAGATTGCACAATTGCATATATGAGTTTGCCCATTGTAAGTGGAGAGAACCGCGCGGAGCGAAGCTGCGGATGTCGCGTAGCTCTTGACTGACAGCCTCTGAGATCTGATACGAGTACATGAACACCAGCCAACCACACAGATCAATGATAACATGAAACGTGGTCGATCAGCTCCCTTGGCACCTTCCAGTCCGTCGATCACAACCCAGACCCGGAGTAGATAAAAAGAGCGCTCGATATATCAGATAAATCGATTTATGGTATTCAATATTTGGTCATAAAAATGTCCAGTTTTGTCTTTAAAAAAGGATCACGTTTTTTTCCAGAAAAATAACAAAGTCAAAAATGGACAGTTTTATCCCGTTTGGGGAATTGACGTGGCGCAAGAAAGCTCGCAAGACCGCGCTCTCTCCGTGCTGCGTCTCACTCGTCCTCTCTGCCTGTACAAGGCCAAACATCAGCACAGTCGTCAACACACACGCGTACGCGTGAGAGCGAGTCGTTGGCGATGTCGTGGAGCGGCTGGAGCGCGCGGCTGAACGTGACGTCGATCGTCTCACAGGGCCTCGAGCAGGTCTCCAAGCTCAAGGAGGACGTCGAGAAGCAGTTCGACCAGGCTGTGCAGAGCGCCGCGTCCAAGAGCGCAGTCGCAGCAGGCGGTGTTGGTACTGGTAATGGAGATGTGCTGGCAGTGGCGACGTCCGCCGCGCTACCAGGACCGGATCTGTTTGGCAACAGCACTCAGGGCGAGTCAATTAATTTAGAAACGAGCCCAGCATCAGCTTCAAGCTCAAGCGCGCGCCCGCCAGCGCCGATTCTCAAAACCGTCGACGACATCAACGTGGTCGTCAAGTCGCCGCAATGGGGCGGCGCGTCAGCGATGAGCAGAGTGAGCGTGCAGCTTCAGCAGCCGCCGTACTCGGCCGACGGGAAGCGGAGACCACCGGTTCAGGCGGATTTCCTGGCAGCAGCAGCGCGCTTTTCTGCTGTCCCGCCTGCTATGAGTGGCGCTGCTGAGGCGGGTTCAACTGCAGGAGGTGTGAGCTCAGATGCGTCTCTCAGTGGTGGTGATGAAGATCATACTGAGAGCTCCAAGTCTGAAGAGAAGCGCACGAATGGACAGACACGTCCAAGTACAAGTGCTGGTACTGGAGATCAAGACAATGGAGGCGATGTATCGGTGGATTCGCTGGATAAAAGAGGCTCGTCTGAGCTTACAGCTGAAAGTGCAGACGAGGGAGTGGACGAGAACGAACCGGGCGCTTTGACGTTGTTGGCTGTCGGCGAAAGCGATAGAACGAGCCTAAATTTTGCTGCTGAGAGTCCGAGTTCAGAATCGACTTCAGAAGAATTCTCACGAGCACAAGATCACGAAAAAGAATTTGAAGCTGCTAACGAGGCCGAGATGACCAGCGATCCAGTATCTCGCGATTCATATGCTGAAGAACAGAGTGACGAGGGACCTAGTGGTGCTGCTGGGAGCCATGGTGCCGAGCATTCGTCTCTGTTATCACTTGACGCCACAGCGATGGCGAACGAGATCGCGTCCTTGCGCCAGCACTTGAGAGCGCGTGAAGATCAGCTCATGGCGACGTCTTCGGCCATCCAGGAGCTCCATGACGAGCTCGACAAGACGTGTCACCGAGAGGTGACCGCAGTGGAGCGCGCGCGGTTTCTCACGGAGCAACTGGAGCTCATGCGCCTCGAAGTGAGCAAACTTAATCGCATGGTCGCAGGCCATCGCGACGGCGATCTGCAGGCGCTGCAACTCGCACTGAGCGAGAAGGACGAGAAGCTTACGGCTCTGCTCGAAGAAGGCCAGGCGCTCTCGATCAAGCAGGCGCAGTTTGAGCAGCGTGTGCGTCAGCTGCGCAAGGAGAAGAACGAGGAGGAAGAGCTGCGACTAAAGCTCCAGGCACAGTACGACACGATCACGATCCAGTTCCAGGACCAGAGCGCAAAGCTGAAATCCGCCGAGGACGACAACAAGAAGCACAATCAAGAGATCCAACAGCTTCAGAGCACAGCGGAGAACGCGACAACGCAGCTCTCCAAGGCGGAGCAAGACACTGCGAGCTACGAGGCCCAACTGCAGCAGCTGAATGCTCAGGTTGAGCAGCTTTCACAGCGCAACAGTGACATGGAGCGAGAAATTGTCGAGATGAAGGACGCGAGTCACTCGAACGCGGCGCTCTCGAGTGAGAAAGCCGAGCAAGAGCAAACGATCCGCTTTCTGCACCAGAGTCTGCAGGACCTCGAAGTGGAGTCGAGTCGACGTGAAGACATGGCGCGCGCCGAGATTCTCGACCTCAAGCGGAAATGGCAAGATGCAGTCGGGCGCGTCGACATGATGGGGCAGAGCGTGTCGGACGCGACGCAGCCGCTACTGCGGCAGATCGGCGCGCTTCAAGAGGACCAGCGCGCACGTCACGAGACGTGGAAGACGACCGAGGCCGCGCTGCTGCAGCGCATCCAGGAAACCAGTGCGTCGTGGCGCACATTAGAGCACGACAAGCTGCAGCGCGACGAGCGAATTTATGCGTTGCAGACTCGCATCGATACCCTCGAGCAAGATCTGAAGCGCCGAGCATCTGAGCTGTCGAAAGAGAAAGAGAAAGCAGAGAACGCGCTGGCGAGTGAGCGCGAGCGCCAGGCGCAACTCGCCGCACTTCAGATCGAGCGAGACGAGTGGAAGAGCCGACTGCAGGCCGAGACGCACGCGAAAGACCAGTTGCAGCTGCGTCTCGCGAGCGAGCGCAAGGATGCATCTGACGCCACCGTCGCTGAGCTGGAAGAAGCGAGAGTGCGTGAGGCGCAGCTGCGTTACGACCTCGAATGGCACCAGAAGGAGCTGCGGCGAGTCAAGACGCTTGCCACGCTGCAGCCACCGACGTTCACTGGGAGCTTGAACGACGGTGTTGGTAGCTCTCGTGGCTCGTCCAGCCATCTCTATCGAGGCAGCATGGACAGTGATAGCAGTACCAGCAACGGAACAGCAGCAGCTGAGACCCAGGCGTCGATTCTCAAACTGACGCTCGAGAGCACCGACGATGAGGCGCTGCTTGGTGGCACATCAGTGCTGGGCATGAGCCAGCTGCAGCAGCGGCTGCGACTGAAAGAAGGCGAGAACAGGCTCGTGAAGCAGCAGCTCAGCGCGCTTGAGGCCAAACAGAGCCAGCTGACGGAGGAGATTGTGCGTCTGAGCACGCGAAATGCGCTTCTCGAGACGAACGAGGCGCGCTTCCAGCAGGTTCAGGAAGAGCTGGCGGAGCTCAAGCAGCGTCAGCGCGTGCTTCTGGAGCTCTTTGGCGAGAAGGAGGAGCAGGTCGAAGAGCTTCAGGCGGAAGTGAGCGAACTCAAGGCGTTCTACCGTCAGCAGCTGGACACGCTGGCAAAGCACCAAGATCAGCAGCAGTAAGATGAAGATAGAAGGGAAATGGGAAATATGAAAATGGTGGTCTACGCACAAGAATGTTAGTTTTATCAGACACCGGGGATACAGAGGAACGTTGATACTTACTCAGGGTAGCGTCTCTATCGTCTCCGTATCGAGCGAGCCCGCGATGAGCTTCGTGACCCACGGCTCCTGGACATCTCCCGTCACGCTCGTGGTGCCGTCAACGAGGATCTTGATCTCCAAGTCTGGGAAGTACAGGAGCGAGATGTCGAGCGTTACGTCGAAGCCCAGGTTGTCGCTGCGCGTCGCGATGGAGCTCACGACGACGGCCCTGGCTGGCAGGATCTCGACAATGATCGCGTTGAGAGCCGCATTATCCGAGCTCTCCGTGAACGCACTGGACGTGAGCGTGCGGAAGCCGTACTTGGCTGTGAACACCGCGCTGAAGGTCTCACCGTCGATGCTGTACATGCGTCTAGTCCTCACGCTCTCGAGGTGCACCATGCGACTGTCACTCGTGGTCGACACTTGCAGCGGTCCCAGAGGACATGCGTTCGAGTCAAAGCACGCGAGCGCCTCGGACGTCGCGTACCAGAGATCGCCAGTGAACGACGCTGCATCGGCGCTTTCGTCGGTTGGATCGATCCCACGGTAGCAGTCTGAGAGCTGGCTATTGATCGCCACGCCATCGACGCCGTCGGGAGAGAGGACCCTCTCGTAGGCTGAAGCGTTCAGGGATCGCGAGAGGCATATTGCAAACATGCTCGTGGGGTTCTCGTAGCTGCAGGACCCATCGGCGATGGCCAACGCCTCACAGCCAAAGAGAGCGGAGCCGCACGCCCTGCACGTGTTCTTCAGCACTATGGCTGGAGCTGGCGACGGTGTTGGAGTTTCGTCAAGGAATGGCGCGAGCAACTCGAAAAGGTGACCCCATTGTGCGAGTCCATTGAGTGACTGAAACGAATACTGCGGATCCTGGACACTCAGTACGGTCACGCCAGTGCCGGACACTGCAGGAAGGAGCCCATAATAGTCTCGGTAGTTGAGTGTGAAGTTTCGCAGCAGCACGCCGTCACGAAATGCCAAGGAGTCGGCGACCGTGACGAGGTTGTCCCCAGCACCCGCGTTTCCCAGCAAGGTCTTTAGATACATCTTGAACTGCAAAAATCCATCGCTCACGTCAAGAAGCACGCTGTCCGCTGAGCCTGTACTATCAAGCGCCGAAGTGACCGTGAGCGCGGCTGGGAGCTGGCTGTTTTCCACTTCAAACGAGTTGAACCCGTCGTGTAGCACCACAAACGTGGAGTTCTGTTCGTTGTATCCCAGGTTCACGTCGCTAATCGGACACGAGTTGGCCTCCAAGCAGCTGAAAAAGCTGCCGAGGCCGCGCCACTCGCTGACCGTGTGGCCCGAGACGCATGACCACAGGGCGCTTGTGAAGTCCGTCCCTGTTGGGCTCTCACTAGTGGGCGTCACTTCGCTCGAGATCGGAGGCTGCAGCTTCTGCACCAGACAAGGCAAGACCACGGGGCACGCGGGACAGTTGGTGAGATGGTCGGACGCACAGCTATCACAGTTCAAGCGCTTGTTAAAGACGACTTGGAGACGGTCTTGTAGCCGAGCTTGGAAGCGGTCCCAGGTCTGAATCTCACCCACCGACTTGGAATTGGTGAGCACCTGTGGGGGAGTGCGCTTGAGCGACTCGACGTCCTGTCCTGAGAAAACCGGAAGCTCACCCAGGTAGTTTTTGTACGTGATCACGAACACTCGGTACTCATTGTTCATCGACAAGGTCTCCACTTGGACATGCGCGCGTGACTCCAAGATCGTGACCTGCAAGTAGGTCTCTAGCGCGTACAGGTCGCCAGTAAACTCGAATTCATCCACGACAGCGCTCTCAGTCGCGTCAGACGGAGGCGAGATCATCATCGTCACGGAGCGGTCGATTGGCACTCGGACGGTCTCTGAGCCGTCCTTTATCTGCAACGACGTCGGCATGCCCTGCCTGTTGAGCGGACATTTGCTCTTCTCGTAGCACAACACGAAGTCTTCGAGCGGGATCGCGGCTGCAAGCATGGCTAGACTTGCGCACGATCGCAGCTCAACGGCGAAATCTGAGGGCGTATTGTGCGGTGCGAGTCCGTCGAGCATCATGTTGAAGCACAGCATGCTAAATTCGCGACACACAAGCGAGGCTCTCGAATTACCATTGTCGCAAGCGTTCAGATGCTCGCTGCACACAGTGTTGCACTCGGGTCGAGCGCTGTATGCAGCGATTGTATCCACGAGTGTGTCTGCATTCGGGGAGTGGCCAGACGCAGAGAACAGGATCATCTGTGGCTGCACATGAATCGCAGCACCATCAACTTGGGCATTCGACGTGATGCTGATGTTTGGGATCACGCCATAGTATCCGTCGTACGTGATCTGGACTTGGAACGTGTCGGATGTAAATTTCTCGGGTTGCCAGCTCTGGATACCCACGGAGGCTGTGTGCTCAGTGATGGTCTCTAGCAGCGCTTGGAGACTGTCGAGCGAGCCGTAGAACGGCAGAGACACTGGACCGCTGCCCGTCTCGGGCACGTCGATCGTCGCAAAAAATGAATCTACTGGTGACGAAAGGGAGAATCGAATCTTGCCACGTTGTAGACGAAGATAACTGGGTGTTGGTGAAGTGGGCTCGTTCGTTCGGCACTGCGTCTGCTCGTAACAAACGATGAAGGACTGGAACGGGCTTGACTGCATCAGCTGAACCCCGTTCGCGCATGCTAGCAGGTCTGTGAGAATGTCGCGATCGAGTCCGAATAGTTGCATGTCGGCGTCGATCATGGCATTGCGAGTGAATTTGGCTCTCGCGCACTCGAGAACAACCGTACTGCAGCCGTCGTACGAGCGACAGACCCTCAAAAACTCTTCCTCGCACTCGCGACAGCTTGAGCCTGAGAATGACAGGGAGCTGCTCGCCCTCAAGGTTTCCAGAAGTCCACTCCAGTCAAGAGGAAAATGCAGTCCAGCAGGTGTCGACGCCAGCACCAGTCGCGGCTGCGAGGGACCATTACTGACTCCGTTGTCGCGCGGGACAATCAGCGGAAGCGCGCCGACGTAGTCGTCTCCGTACCAGATCCGCACTTGGGTCAGCCCAGTACCGCTGTTTGGCTCTGTTGCGAGGGTGACGGTCACATTGCTCGCAGTATCCATCGTCAGGTACGCGAGCAGAAGCTCGAGTCGCGAACTGTTGCCCATGAACTCGAATTTCTCCTGCGACGCGAAATTTGTTCCTTGCGCAGGAGGGAAAACGTCGAGCGAGAAGATCCGCAAGCTTACATCCGACACGGGAACAAACAACGTCTCTTCGCCCTGCTGCACGCGCAATACGGTGGAGCTCAGGTCGCCTGTTGCGCTCGATGCAGTCGCCAATGCGGTCCACGAGCGCGAGACTTTGCACTGGGAGCGCGCGTAGCAGGTCAAAAATCGCTGCAGTGGCGCCCACCAGTTGTAATAGGAGACCCCGCTTGACGGCGTTGCTGCACAGCTCTGGAGCCACGTGGTCACGTCAAGTTCCATGGCGCTCTCCGTGGGAGTCCCGAAAGACTCGAGGCGCTGTATGAAGCACGGGAGCACGGTCGTGTGGCAGTGGAGCGATTGGCGACATGTCTCCAGGTACGAATCGGGGCATTCCGGGCATGAAGAGTACCCAGCAGACGCGAAGTTAGAGTAATTGAAGCCACCAGTGGTAGTCCCTGGCCCGTCTGTGGCTTGCTGGAAGAGCTTTAGTGGGTTGCGTGCTACGACGCTGAGTCGCAGGGACGCCTTCATCCGGATTTGCTCGATCGCTGACTTTGCCGGCAGGGAATTTGGTGCAATGCTGACTGAGAACCCAGGCAGTACGGCACTGTCGTAGCGGAACTCCATGGTCCACTCTGCGCCCTCGGCTTCGCGCTCGTACGTCAGGACGCTCGGCACGATGCCAGATGTAGTCAGACTGGCAGTTAGGAGTCCAAGGACTTCGGATCGACTGGTTGTCTGGGTGAACGTCACTTGCGCAAACGATTCGACGTCCGTGAATCTGAACTGCAGCGTGATCTCGAACATGCGGTCGTGGACGCGCACCACGTGGATGTACGAAGTCGTGTCGAGGAGTACAACGTGGCTGCTCTCGACCAACTCCAGTGGTCCAAATGGGCACTTGGTCGCCGTGAAGCATCCCAGAGCAACGTTGAGAGCCACAATGACCGACGTTCGTGAGGCTCCTGATGCTCCTGATGCTGCTGTTGAGGAAATCACGTTCGCACAGTAAGCGACGACATTGCGGACCTCGAGACTCGGGGTATTCACGGTCAAGCTGGCTATGGTGGTGGTATTCAGCAGCCTCTGGAAGACTGATGACGGCAGTTGCTGGCGAAGACAACGTCCAAAAGGACTCATCATGGAGTTGTAGTGACACGTCCTGCTCAGCACATCTGCAGGTGTGCATGTATAGAGCTTTGCGCTGCAGCTCGCGCAGTCGGAAGATACAGCCCACGAGTGGATCAGCGGTGCGCCGACGGAGCTCAGCGGCAGCGCTTTCGCCTGCAGCGTGTCCAGCAGCGTCGTGAGCACCGGAAGCGCGTTCTCATTGTCCTCTTCATTCTCGTCGAGGTATTCAAAGTAGACCATGGCTGGCGTGTTCTCTATCCAAGTGATGCCGCCAGCAGCTTCAATGTAAGGCAGCGCGCCGAGCAAGTTGGCGTACTGTAGCGTGATCTCAACTCGGGACGGATCCGCCGGGTCTACTCGACTGGTTTGAGTGATGTCGGCGCCATTCTGCAGCACGAAGGCGCGGATGAAGAGCGGCAGACTGGAGACCGACGACTGAAACTTGTAGGTCTGCTGCGGTTGAGTTGCTTGGCTTGTCCCACCCACGATTACGCGACTGAATTCCAGCGCCACGGACCCCGTGTCAGCATCAAGTGGCACGACGAACACCTGTGTGCCGTTCTCGACTTTGAACACCGTCGGCGACTTGGATACTGGTTCCGAGCCAACAGCGCAACTTTGTTTGGCCACACATAGAAATGCTTTGCGCACGGAGTTCCACGTGGCCACAGACAAGTAGCTCGTGCACTCGGTGAACGAGTTCAGCACATCGAAGCGGCTTTTCCCAAACTCGGGGACGTACATCACGCGGTCTTGTTGCTGGGGGACCACCGTCGCAAACTGCGTGATGAGACACGGCAACACGCTCTCGCGGCACTGCTCGCTCTGCTGGCACGCGTCCAAGTGGTGGATGCACACGTCGCACTTGTCTTCGAGTGTCAGTTGCGTGGCGTTGAACGGCGTGACTTTGAGCATCGAGAAGGCTGTCATCGCGTGTGTCTCGTCGAAATCGTCGGCGACAGAGTCGAGCTTGAGCTGCGGAACGACGTTTGGGAACAGCAGGTTCGAAATTACGATCTCCAGCGTCCATATGCCACTAAAGGTCTTCTTCACGCTGATGAGGAGATCTGGGATCGCGATGGCGTCCTGGAGAGCGGCAGCAACCTCGCTCTCGCTCGAGTCCTGGGTCAAAGCTCGCGTCTGGACTCTCGCGGGGCTGTTGCCAGCTGACCAACTCGAGCTGCTCGCACCAAACGAGATCTCAAAGTACCCTAAGAATGCCGCTGCGGTGATCCGCACTCTGTGCGTGAACTCGGTCGTGTTGGTCAGCGTCACCATCGTGGTCGCACTGGCATCCTGGAGGTACACGGAGTTCAATGGGCCAAAGGGACAGCTGTGCTGCGCCAGACAGCTCATCGCGCTCGTGCTGTTCCACCAGTTGCGAGCGTGCAACGGGGTGCTGGCTGGCGTGCCGTGACTGGTCAGCGACTCGGCGTCTTCCGCTTCGATGAGCGCGTCAAAGCAGGACGAGAGAATGCTCTCAAGCGGGGTCTCAAAGCCAACGTTGTGCAGCTCCAGGACGCTCTTAAAGGCCGCGCTCGTCAGCTCGTGCGTGTCCCGCAGGCATTTCACAAGCGGGGCGCTGGTCGAGTCGTAGTCGCACAGTCCACTCTGCAAATCGTCGAGCGTCGAGCAGTTGTAGAGCAGTGCGACGCATTGCGCGCACTTGGGCTGCTCGTAACGCCACCTGTTGCCAGTATCCACGCCATTCGGAGATGCTGAGATTTCGTATTTGACAGCGAACGGGTATGCGTCGTTGATGGTTACGTCCCGCTGGGTAGCCTTCCGCTGGATCGTGAACGCGATCTGCACGCGTCTCGAATCCACGCGCGTCGTCTCATGGGATATTCGTGCATTCCCATATACGCTATAGCTCTCAATCGTCGTCGTGACTGAAAATTCGCTCTTGCGCTTTGCGACGAAGTGGACTAGGAGCTGGTCTTTCTTCGCGGACTTGAACTGGCTTTGCTGCTTGAGACGCAGCAGCAGGTCGACCGTCGGGACTTGGTTTAAATCGCTTGAGTTAGTAGAGAAGCGCCACCATGTCTGCACTTGGGCGTTGGTGCCATTGTTATCGCTACTGGGGCTGCCTGTGATCACTGGCTGGATCGCATTCGCCTCCAGCGCCTGTCCATCTGAGAGCGGCGACACTACGGGATACCTGGACTCGTAGCGCGTCAGCAGGAACGGATCCACCTCAAAGACGGACGTGAACACCAAATCAACGCACAAGTTCGCTGCGCATAGCGTACTTGAAGCAGTAGCGCCGGGAGTGGCCCCTGCGTCCTCTGGACTCATCTCGTTGATCGACTCAAAGAGGTTGGCGCTTGGCGACGTCCCAAAGTCCACGAGCTTGTACTGCTGCTGTGTGGGATACAGCATCCCAGCGAGATCTGGCACGACGACGTGCGATGTCTGCGCGTTTACGGCGCCAGCCACAGCGTGGAGGAGCACCACCAGCGGCAGCAGTAGCAGCGACGCCAGCAAGCATGCGCATCGCGCCATGTTGCACAGCTATCCGGGTGCGTGCACGAGTCGCGCGTGGTTTGCAGCGCGCGTCTTCACACTGCTTCTCACTTAGACAATTGACGGATTGAGTGGCATCGAAAGATCGCTCCGGCCAGTCTTGAGCAGCGAGGATATCTTTCCACATTTTTTGCATCCTCGAATGCCTCGCGCCTTTTGCACACTCGACTATTGTCTTGGTCATATCTTCTAATGACACTCACTTTTCTGTTTTTCATTCGTCAATTGCTCACCAGAAAGAAACATCGCTGTAACGAGCACCGCGGCCTGATCTGTTGGCATACAAATGTAAGCGATTGGCTTCTGTATGATTGCAATTGGCCTTGGAGAGCGGGCACCTGTTGATGAAATTGGTTGCTTTTCCGGAGGTGCGACTCGCATTGTGACTCGTGCGACTTGAACTGATGCTGCTGCTGTGGTGCGGCTGGGAAGAGGATTGCTTGCTTTCGGCACTGACGCTGCCTCTACTGCCTTTCATTCCTATACAGCCCGGGATGCTGCTCCCGAGCTGCATGAAATGCGTCGTCACGTGCATACGAAGCGCTGGAAGGAGCTGGTTGCGGTCAGTGGATTGCTTTGAGGCGCTGAAGGCACTACTTCCCACGAGTAATCTGTGACACCAAGTGTATAACAGGAGAACGAGTAAAATTATTTGTGTCAGATCAAGATAACGTGGGGAGAAAGCTCTTTGACGGCTGCACGTATCGCACGTAATTGGTGTGAGATGCGATCTCGATGCGCGGATCGAGCCAATGTTGTCGTCACTTCCTTCTTTCTGGGTGTCACCTTCTTCACCATCATGTGTATTCACTGGCCGACGTGGAAAGCGATATTTCCGTGATCGACACGTCTCCATCAGCGAGGACGGCTTCGCGCTTCTGAAAGTATTCCACAGCGTCCAACCAACAAGCCCCTCGGGCTTCATCACGCTCAGCGCCACGGCCATTCATGCGGGTGTGAGCTCCGAGCCAACGCTATGAAAGGCGTGCGTACCGCCCGACCTGCGCACCTACGGCGTGCTCCTGCTCGAAGCCACGTGCGCCGCCTTAGCAAAATGCTAACAGAAAGACTCAAGAGAGAAAAGAGTCAATAAGCTACGAGTGATACCCACCAGCTATCATGGCCACACTACACAAAATAACCAACCTTTGTGGTGCAGCAGGCTGAACACCCACAACGTCCACGAGCTGCATTGGTCGGATCCGGACCTGGTGGTGGAACGCACCGCTTGACACAACCACTCCACGCAGTGCTTTATCAGCGCAGTCATCGCGTAACCTTCTCTGCTGCACTCAGTCACTGTCGTCGTATTGTTGGCAACAGCTTCGTCACGACGCTCAGATGCCATTGCTGAACACCATGGGGCTGGGTCAGTGGTCTCACCCACATCCTTCGAACTTCGAAGCAGCGCCGTTGTAGGTCTTGCGTTACCTTCGTGATGTTGCGCCCCGCGGTCAGTTAGAGCACGGAAAGCGTACTGCTGCTTGGAAATCCGCCTGCGCGGACGGTTTCCGCTTACCATCGCCTGTATACGGAAACTGCTGGCGCTGGAGCTCATCCCTGACGCGCTGCCCCATTGTGGTAGCGGGAGACCACGCTCATGTCGTCGACGGTCGTCAGAGTCGCGCGCTTGAAGCTGATGCTGGGCTCGTTTCTGAATTAATTGACTCGCCCTGAGTGCTGTTGCCAAACAGATCCGGTCCTGACAGCGATGAAGACGTCGCCACTGGTAGCCCACCTCCATCACTAGAACTAGCACCGCCTGCTGCTGCTGCACTTTTGGACGCTGCGCTCTGCGAACTGCGTCTCGACGTCCCCCTTGAGCTTGGAGACGTGCTCGAGGCCCTGCGAGCCGATCGACGTCACGTTCAGCCGCGCGCTCCAGCCACTCACCCTCACGTGTGCACACGTGTACGCGTATCGACGATGGTCACCTGCACATGCAGAGAGAAGGAGACAGACGCAGCACACAGATACTGTTAAAAGTGCTCTGCGTGCGGGCTTCAAGTCGTGACCTTGCGCCACAACGTCATTGCAAAAGTGCAATCTCCGACAACATACTTTCTGTTGTATAATCCTACATACAAACACCAAGATGAAAAGGAAACGAACACATCCTGAGCCTAAAACAACCGGCGCCCCACACAGCTGAGCGACTAGTATTACGGACGATCACGGTTCTACCTGTCCCACACAGCCGCCGCCATTTCACATGTACATCATCAAATCGATCGATTGATCGAGAAAGAAGCGAGAGGTTCGCGTGTGTGTGTATCGCCCAAGCAGCCGCCATAGACAGACCACCAACTAGAAATATGATCGCAGCTATGAATGGTGCATCGCCTGCCACGGACGCAGCCGCAGCGAACTCGTCGAGTGTGCGCGAGACGTTCGTGCTCATGTCGTCGCTCATTTTCCCACGCATCCCCGTGCGCTACCTCGACCTGTGCGCCAAGATTTTGCAGCGGCGCCACATGGACACGGTCTTCGAAGAGCGCTCCGTGCAGTCGCTCTGCGCGTTCCCGCCGTGCGCCAACACGCTCTCCGCGTACGTTCATAGCGGTCATATGGTGGCTTTTCATCACTCTGTATAATAATGAATGTCGTTATGCATCTGCTAACAATACTGGTGGCTGCTGTGTGTCCATGACAGCAAGACCGGCAAGTACCGCGTGTCGCTCGCACGCCGAGAGATCTACGACGCGCAGTACGAGAACAAGTTTTGCTCGCAGCACTGTCTCAAGGTACACACTATTGGATCCTTATTATAAAGCGTACCCACACGCAGAGACCTCAGTACAAAACTTCTTGTATGCCAATGTTAGAAAGCGCGCGTGTTCCTCGCCAAGCTCGTGGCCAAGCCCCCGCAGCTCGTGCCGTCGATGCGCGACGTGTTTGGCACGGATGCGCCCAACCCATTCGACTTTGACGGGCCGCAGACGGTCGCTCAGCAGCAGACCCAGGCAAATCTGATTGAAACGCGCGCTGCGACCCCACAAGTGCCGAAAGCGACGACCGTGTGGGCGAAGACGGGCGACTTGGGCATCGTCGAGCGCAAGTCGACGCCCGTGGGCCACCAGAGCGTGTCTGGGGCTTCGCTGCAACTCAAGGAGAACACGGCCCCGCAGGCGCCCGATGCGAATTTCCCCGACGCCTCGCAGGCCGTGCTCATCGAGGGCTTTGTGTTTCCGTCGCACAAGGCCAAGCTCGCAAAGAAAGTCGAGAAGCTGCTACAGAAAGACGAGAGCCGCCACCAGAGCGAGCTCGTGGTCAGCGACAGCGACGAGAGCGGCAGCGAGAGCGAGGACATGGATTCGAACGCGTCGTCTGCGAGCTTTGAGCTCTCGGACTTTGATGATGATGAACTGATTACGCTCGACGAGCTGTCGCTGTTTAGCAACCTCTGGCGCTTGCTGTCGTCTTGGATCACGCACGAGACCAACTTGCTGGTCGCCGGGCTGCCGATCCCTGTCGTTACAGATGAGGAGACGAGTACCACAACGACAGCTCCTAATGCTGGAGCAGAGGGTGAGGCGCGTGCGTTGCGGTATCGCATGACTGAGCGCCGCAACGCGTTCGCGCTCATGCTGAATCGTCCGATGCCGCAGGCGGCGCTCAAGATCAAACTGGCAGCGGACCGGTACATGAACCAGAAGATCGCGGACATTGTCGAGACGTTTGTTCTCCGAGACGCAATCGACGCGCGAAACTCGCACCAGGTAAGGACATTATATACAAATGGTGGTGTGAGCTCGTTCAACTAACCTGCAGTTTGTATATTTGTAGTGGACTTGCGTGGCGACGATTCTACTGCTAGTCGCGCATAGAAAACGCCCGGAAGACGTGCAAAGTGGCCACTTGGAGTACGTCATATATGTATTATCTATGTGAAAGATAGCTCTGTTGCTGATGGGGTTTCGATCTGGTGTTTTTGTGTATTACAGTCACGTGAAGGAGTACACAAAGCTGGGCGAGTCGGAGCTCCAGCAGCTCCTGGCGCTCTTTTACGACCTCCGGAGCGACGAGGACGTCGTGGTGGACACGGACGTGCAGCCGCTGGAGGAGATCTCCACTGCTGCCTCCCAACGGGATGTTAGTGACCAGGTCAAGAAGTGCCGCAAGTGCCGTCGCTCGACCGACAAGTGCGTTTGCGCAACGCGCACAAAGGACGTTAAACAGGACTTCTCGGTCGGCGAAGTTGAAGCCATGCTCCAGGAGGCGCTCACGCTGCGAGAAGAGTACGAAGAGCTGCTGGACGCATAGTCATGGTCATAACTTCTCCAGATAGCGTGCAGCTCATTACGTAGAGTCATCTATAATATCGTATAACACGAACAAGCTTTTATCTTGACTACACGCGTCGCTTCTTGAGAGCTGACGCCACAGCAGCGCCAGCTGGCAGCGTTTGTCCACCAAACGCATTGCCAAATCGCATGCTGTCGCGGTTGCGCTGCTGGCTTTCGTGATGATGCGCTCTCGACGAGTCGTCTTTCATGCCTGGGTGCAGCGACGGGAACGTCGGCATCATCGACGACTCTTGCGGGAACGGCTTCTCGCGAAAGTACGGGTGCTCGATCGCCTCGCGTGCCTAGGTGTCGATATCCATTTATTGGTGAGGTACTGTCAGTTAGGCTCACTCACACCAGTCATTGTTATGTAGAAAACGCACCGAGATCCGCACTGCCGGGTCGTACGTGAGCAAGCGGTTGATCAAATCAATACCCTGCGCACACAATGAGACAATGCATTTGAGTTTAAGAGCCGTTGTCCCTGTCCATTTTGATCCAATAACACACCTTCTCGGAGAGATCAGGGAGCAGTTTGCGGATGTTGTTGTAGCTGTACCGCGAGGCGTCAAAGCTGAGCTTGTCGGCGTTCGGCAGTGACGACATCCCGGGCCAAATCTGGTCATTCGCGCGTCCAAGCAGCTATACAGTGGTACAAACAAGACAGTGTCAGTATTTTTCCACCTTCCAGGCTTTCATGCAACAATCAAAGAGCTCAAAGTTGCTCTTGATCTCACCCTGAAAATCTGTTCAATTTGGTCGATCTCGGTCTTGCCGGGCATGAGAGGCTCCTGTAGCAGCAGCTCGCCAAAGATGCAACCGCACGCCCACATGTCCACTGCTGCAGTGTACGTCTCGCAGCCCAGCAGGATCTCGGGCGCACGGTACCAGAGCGTGACGACCCGCGGGGTCAGCGTCTCCACTGCACCAGCAGCAACACCAACACTGCTGCCCACGAGCTGACTTCTCTCACGCGCGAGCCCAAAGTCCGCAAGCTTGACGCATCCGTAGCGGTCGTACAGGATGTTGGAAAGTTTAATGTCGCGGTGCAAAATGTTCTGCTTGTGTAGATAGTCGATCGCGTGAAGCACCGAGAGCATGACGCGCTTCGCCTGCACGCGCACGAAGAAGAACAATATAACATATAGGATGAGTGGTATTGCCTTCTAGCATAATCGAATAAAGTAAATGAGCTAATAAACGGACCTCGGACTCTTTGAACGGGTTGCGCGCGCCGCTCTGGTGCCGCAGCAGGAGCGAGAGGTCGTGTTCGCAGTACTCAAACACGAGGAAGACGCTGAGCGCATACATACAGACACCAATACAGTCAACGAACCGTCACTTACGCTTGCAGTTGCACAGCAGGCTCACACAGAGTTATTCAATCGCTCACCTGGAGCGCTTCCTGCCAACCGCGACGCCCAGGAGCTGAACGCAGTTCGGGTGGCGCAGTCGCTTCAGCAGCTTGATCTCGCGCAGCGCTGTGATAGGGAACTGCAACAGTACGAAACACATGTGTATATTAGTAGCCGATCTTTACCATATACACACAGAAGCAGTTCACCATTGCCATGATGCGCATTGCATACCCCTTCGCTGGCCTCGTTGTGGAGAATCACGCGCTTGAGCGCGACGATGCGGTCGGTCCGCCGGTCACGCGCACGATACACGGTGCCGTACGTGCCCTCGCCAATACGGTTGAGCTTCTCGAACTCTTCCACGTCGCGGCAGGCGCCCAGCGGCTCGAAATGGCGCTCGGCATCGCGCTGCGTCCACGTGCCCAGCGACCGCTTCTTGCTGATCGTCGTCATTTTTTGCCAATTGCTTCTGTCATGCTCACATCAAGTTTAGTGACATGCCTCGAGGTCACTAAATATATTCGCAGTGTGGTCCACACTGATAAAATGGAAATCATCAGTGCTGAAGGCGTCCTTCAACTTCAAGGACTTTCTGAATGTGCTTTTCAGCCAATCACACAATTAAGATCTCCTTTTAGACCAATAAAACAGCATAAATTGTTTAGGAACGTGCCACACGCGCTCAAAAGTGTACCACTGCCAACAACAACGTGAGCTTTTTTTCTTGCCGTGAGAGGCATGAAGTCTGTTAGTCGTCACTCCCAGAAAGCCTTCCTATCTATCACCAGCAGCATGTTCGCCCTCCGCTCCGCCGCCAACAAGACCACCCGCGTCGCGCCGCTCGCGCGCAGCTTCGCTGTCAAAGGTAACGCTCGCTCCTCCATGTGTTCCTATACCGGTATCTCTCTCTATAGTGACACCAGCTAACGAGCAGCTCTGTTTGTTTATATCCATGGATTCGCTGCAGCCGAGTACGAAAACATTTTGACCGAAGTGCGCGGCAAAGTGGCGATCATCACGCTCAACCGCCCAAAGGTACTGCGCTTGTGATACTGTGGGACACGTGGTGTCTTTGTCGTGGTGCTAACGCTTCTGTTTCTACGTTAACATAGGCCCTGAACGCGCTCTGCAGCCCGTTGATCGAGGAGCTCAATGGCGCGGCGCAGGCCTTTGACGCCGACGAGAACATTGGCGCGATCATCGTGACCGGCAGCGACAAGGCGTTCGCAGCCGGCGCCGACATCAAGGAGATGGCTGACAAGGAGTTCGTCGACGCGTACAAGTCCAACATGTTTGCCAACTGGGGCGACATCGCCAAGATCTCCAAGCCGGTACCTTTACATTTGATTTGCCCACATTATCACCATAGTTGCCATTGAAAAAAACGCTCACATATTGCTTGTTAATATGTTGCATAACGGTATAGGTCATCGCTGCGGTGAACGGCTACGCGCTCGGCGGCGGCTGCGAGCTCGCCATGCTCTGCGACATGATCATCGCCGGCGACAAGGCCAAGTTCGGCCAGCCGGAGATCACGCTCGGCACGATCCCGGGCTGCGGCGGCACCCAGCGCCTCATTCGCGCCGTGGGCAAGGCCAAGGCCATGGAGATGATCCTCACGGGCAACATGATTGACGCGCACCAGGCCGAGCGCGACGGACTCGTGGCGCGCGTCGTGCCGGCGGACAAGCTCCTGGAGGAGGCGCTCAAGACCGCCGACAAGATCGCGTCGTTCTCGCAGCCGGTTGTCAAGATGGCCAAGGAGGCCGTGAACGCGTCGTTCGAGCAGTCGCTGCAGGAAGGTGTCAAGTTCGAAAGCCGTCTCTTCTGGAGCTCGTTCGCCACCAAGGACCAGAAGGAAGGCATGGCCGCGTTCGTGCAGAAGCGAAAGGCGAACTTCACCAACCAGTAAGCAGTCAACCAACGACGAGTCATCTGTGAAATGCCTGATGGATGTGAACATGTGCAGCACGCGTCTCGTTTGCAAAGAAGAATAAGAAATAAACGTCACCGAATACAACAACAACGACATCATACGAAAGCAAAAAACAGAAACTCTATTGGAATGAGTGGCACGTCGACGTCCAAGAGCTTAGCGAACGCATTGCCGCTGAGTTCGCCACGAAATCCTTGCTCCCTCTCCAACAACGCGCGCACTGAGCTCTCTTCTGCCTCATTCTTTGACTCGCCTCGCTAGACATGTCGGTGGGGAACTTACCTCAAGCCACCGGTCTGTTCGATACTGATGCAGAGCTCTTGGCGCGCTTGCCATGCGTGAAACCGTTCTTCCGCGCATGGGGCGTGTCGTCGTCTGAGAAGCACTTTGGGTCCTCGAGTGCGACTGCTGAAGCTAAAGCCACTGCGCCACCGTCCATCATGCGCTTCTTCTGCTTCTTGGTCAGGCCGTCCTGCTGCTGCTGCGGCTGCTGAACACCGTCTGTGGACTCGACGACCCACTTCGGGATCTCCTCTCTCCGCAAATGGTCAATCTGGAGGTCCATGTGGCCTTCGCCCCCGCTGTGGCGCTCGTCCCACTGATCTACAATGAACGCAAACTCCTGGATCACGTGGGTCAGATCAACATTGTGGCCGCCACTAGGGACGGACGACGTCTCGGGCGACGTCTTTGGGATATGGAAACTCATCGCGATGAAGAACCACGACGTGTGAGTCGTCGCTGTGGCTTTCTCGCCTGTTGCGTCGTCATCTGGCGCTTTAAAGTCGAAGAAGCGAGCAAACGGGTAGATCCGGAGTTCCGGCACGGCTTCCAGTCTACAAGAACACACCAGCAAGAAACAACAAGCGTTTGCGACAGATGCCAGCCATAGCAAAACTCGATTGATAACAACACAAGCGAGTGTGTGAGCAAAATTGGTGGGCACATACCGGATGAAGAAATGCCGCAGACGAGACTCGACCCATCCAAACCAGCGGCTAAAGTCGTTTGCGTTCTCGGCCGTGATCTGAATGCGCAGGAAATGGCGCCATCTGTATGCAATGTTCAGACGAGCGAGACACACACATAACCACATGTACGCACTAAGAAACACAGCACTCTCTGTCTTTAATCAAGACACACTTCCAAGCTTGAGCACACACAGCAAGCAACAAGCACATATAGCAAACCTGTCGAAGAAAAGCGGGCTCGCAAACAGGTGCGACCAGGGTGCTTTCTACAGGCAGGGTACACGACATGCACAGTTAACAAACCACCACAGAGTCACAGTTTCCAAGGGTTGAAAGTCGCACCTTGGTCTCAATGTGCAGCGTGCGCGAGACGGCTTTGCCGAACTCGGCCTTGAGAATCCGCAGCGTCGCTGGAATCACATTGTACGACGAGTTGAACGCCGGATACGCGGGCGTGATGATCGGCATCAGGTGCAGCCGGTCGCGGTGGTTCAGTTGCGGGTTCCAGGTCTAAGACAGTGCCACCAACACAACAAGCAAATCACAACGTGAGTCTTTTATCAGAACCTGGGCTCACACGACGGTGCTGCCCGTGTCTCGCTTTGCTGTGTTGGGGCAAACAAACACAGTGAGCGCTTGGCAATAAAAAAATAGAAGCAGGCTTGTGCATCATCACCGGAAAACCAAAGTGCGGATGGCTTGAGATCGCGTCCAGCAGGATCGGGTTCGGCCACGCCCAAAGGTGATAGACGCGGAAGAACTTGAGCAGCAGCGTCGCCGGGAGCGCGTTCGGGTACAACTGGCAGATACGCACGATGAGGATCGCCCAGTTAACACCGCCGAGGAACCCGAGCACGTTCGAGTAGATGCCTCGTAGCTATACAATATAGTAACGACACTGTCAGTGGCCCCATGAATAGCGTTACGACACCACCGTCACATGACGTACGCGAGCCCAGTGCTTGATGGCGATGAGCGTCGCGCGGAACTGGTCTTCGTCCGGCACAAGCTGTAGGATTCGCTCCGTGACGCGCACGCCGTTGATGCTGCGCACAGACGGCTCGTCGAGTCCCCGCAGCAGCTGGTCGTCCAGCACGTTGAGCGTCTCGGGCACCGAGTCGACGCTGAGCGCCACGAAGAGCAAGTCCACGGCGATCTTGCCGTCGACCTTCATCTTGATCACGGGGACGTAGCTGGTTCAGGAGACAAGTGACAGGAGTCATAAGCCTAGTACAGCTATTAGGCAGGGGTTGTGAGTGTACTCACGCGTCGCTGATGACGTGCAACTCCGTGACGAAGGCAGTTGCCTCGAGCAGGATCGGCACTTTTTGGAAGAAGCTGGCGCGCGAGCAGTGCTTTGGCGCAATACAGAGTCTGTACATAGCGATAAAATATCCAGGTTATATAACTGGCGGATTGACTCACGTGAAAAGCATGAATAGCAGCAATGCTCATTCGGCTCTCACGTGTCGATGTCTGCTTCGGGACTGTGCACGCGAAGGCGGTACGAGCCGAAGGTGCGCAGCTGCAGCTGCTTGGTCGCGGCCTCTGCTTCGCTCATGAACGGCAGCCCTTCGTGCAGCGAGTACTCGTCCAGTACGCCCTTCACTTTCTTGAGCACAAGCTCCCGCTGCGCGATCTCCTCGGCGCTCTCGTAGAGCCCAGACGCGCTGGAGACAACAGCATATTTTCAATCAACCCCGTAAGTGTCATAACCAGTCATTAACGACAGCACAGTGGCGGTTACGCACCGGAGCGTCTTGAGGAGCTCATCGTTGAGCTTCTTGTCGTCGTCCGTCGGCCCCGCGAACGAGAGCGGCGGCGTGACCCCCAGAGCACTGCAGTCACATTGGCATGAAGAGAGAGAAATACACCCATGACACATATACACACTGTCAGTATCAGACACCGTCCATGGATGCAGAGGGAGCGCGCGCGAGAGATGGCCCTCGTACATCGCTGGCATGTTTTTTCAGTTGTTTTTCAGTTTTTGTGCTTTGTGGAGGTCGGGTAAGTTACAGTAATTTACACTGGTCGTGGTTCATTTTACCCTAGCAAAGATTATTTTACCCTATCATCTTCCCAAGACCATTTTTTCAGCGGAAGTACTACAATCCAGGTGTCAGGCAAGAGACGGGACAGCGCTACGTCCATGTATTACCCATGTATCGCGATATGTATTATCCATGTATGCAATTAAAAAAACGCTCGGACTTCCGTGAAATAAAATCGCAAACTTTTCCTTCGTTTTTTTCCGGTTTCAACAGCTAGAAACAATTTAAAAACCAAAAGCGAGAGAAAGGAAACATAACAGCAAGCGAGATGAGTGACGAGATCACGCAGCCGACGACGAGCCTCGCAACGACGACGCCTAGGGCGACCGTGGCGAGTGACGCGGTGGTGATGAAGAGCGCCACGGTGGTGAAGAGCGACGACGCGGTGTGGCGACGACAGAGGAGGCGGCGAGAGATGAGGTGACGACGGAAGACGAGCCGGCGACGAAAGGAAATGAACTGGTGGTGACGGACGACGCGGTGACGACGACTGCACGTGAAGCGCCTGCAAACGACGTGGAGATGACGAGTGCCGAAGCGGCAGCTCCTGGTCTTCCTCGTCGCAGCCCTCGGAAAAAGACACGCACGCAAGCCTCGCCTTATATCGTCGCTGATGTTGTGCCATCGCCAGTCGTCCCAGACAGTAGCCCGCATGACATGGACGCTACACGGACGACAACCGGAGAAGGTCTGGATGGTGCGCGTGTTGTTGCTCGGCGAAGCTCGCGTCGTCAGACCCAAGCGTCGCCATCTATGGCCGCTGATCTTGTTCAGCTCGCGGATACTCTTCCGCCCGTCTCGTATATCCTTCCACGCAAAAGTCCACGCAAACATGCTGGTGCGCAGCCATTGCAATCCACCTCGGACGAATTGGATTTTGAGACGCCACCTTTGTGCTCGGCCCGCGACATACAAGTGCCGTGCCGAGGCGGCGTGTTTCCAGTTGAAACAAATCATCGCAAGCGACGCCGACGAGGAGGCCAGCTCAAGCGTCAAAGAGTCCAGTGGCGACCGCGAAGATGGCAGCAACGAGAACGAAGATGACGGAAGCGATGAGAACGAAATAATTCGGAAGACAAAGTGAAGTCCAGTTCTCTTCCGTGCATCGTCCAGATTTTGGACACCCCTGTTGCCGTCATGAGGCCGCCTGCGGTTCATGCTGGTTGAAACGAGTGGGCCAGCTTCCTGGCGACGTACCAAGAATGCACGATGCAGGTCATCCGAGTCTCTGAGGTTGTCTGTAACAGGGTACACAAGTGAGTTACAACGCAGTAACCACTCTGCCAGACTACTGTCTGCGCAACAAATATAAGTCCGAACTTAGTGGAAGCTCGCAGTGTTCACTTCTGAAGTGGCACGCGCGAACTTGCTGCGCACTTAAGGAACAGTTATGGCCAGCAATGATGCGGCCTTGTCATTGACTATTATTACGGATAAGTAGCCAATCAGAAA
>JAASFY010000450.1:0-22458 GCA_023334035.1 Globisporangium okanoganense
ATTGATCGAGCAACATACCACACAGTACTCACAGAAGAGTCAAAGCCCGCAAAATCAACATTCTCGAAAGCTGGACTAGTCGACTGGCTGGTGATGAAGGGTGTTGTGTATGACATCGGCGGTCGCACTGTATCTAATTCTGACGGCTACATGGCGCTCAAGAAGGTCGAGGTGGAGGTTATTTGCAAGCAGTACAAACCTGCTCCAGTACTCCAGGCCCAAATGCTTGCGAGGAGGTTCGACTGTGACGTGTTGTTGCTGCCGGTAGCCCACCCGGAGCTCAACCCAATCGAGATGGTTTGGGCGAATGTGAAAGGCTATACAGCAAAGAGAAATGCGAACTACTCGCTCTGTGATGTGGAGCGTTTGATGTTAGAGCGCTTTGGACGAATTGGAGCCGACGAGTGGTCCAAGTATGTTCGTCACTGCATCAAAATTGAGAACGACTACTACGATGCAGCAGACGAAATCCCATTTAAGAGCACCGATAACTGATAAAAAATTGTAGCCCACAGCTTCATCAATACAGCATTGTTTAGTATCCAGATGGAACTCAAATAACGTCAAGATACCCAATTTTATAAATTCTCAACTTGTTCCCACCAAATCGTCATAGAACTCAAAATTTCAAAAAAAGACCGTAGTCGTTATTAACTGAGATAGACTTTAGTAAAACAATTTCCAAGCTCCAAACAGGTTAAACGAAAATAATGTTACTTAGTTTAAAAAAATCGTGCTGCCTTGGTAGACCTAGCAAACACAAACTAAAAATCCAAAGACTGACGTACCGGGGGTGCTGGCAAAGGGGCGGTTTAAGGCGTCCTGGAACCGGTGGTAGACGCGCCTGGTGTAAAAGCTCTCGAAGGACTCGAGTAGCGGCGCGAACCCGGGCCTGAGCACGGTCTTGTAGTGCGAGACACCGGACAGACGGCCACAGAAATCGCGCAGCTTGCCAAACACGACAAGCAGGAAGAGCTCGACTCGACAGCAGAGCAACGCGAAGAACGGCCAGCGCTCTCTCGCCATATTTGATCTCACTCTCCTGATTCTGTATAAATGAAACTGTGTGGGCGAAGCGAAGGCAATTGAGAAGTGAGTGCCGGTGTGCGGGCAGCGACCAGCACTTACCCCGTTGCCATCGTGGCTCTTGGAATCTGGGCGAAATAATGGATACAAAGCAGGCTTCGATCTCTCCCGTGCAGCCAAAATGACAATGTTTGGGTGCAAGAAGCATCCAAGCGTTTTTAAAAATATATTATGAAAACATGTCAGCTCTTTATACATGTACCGAGCATCAGATCAACTTCATACTTCAAGTATGATTTTTCACACTGTGCTATACCAGACAAGCTTTCTGTCGTTATTTTCCAGGTACCGTGCGCTCTTCGATGGCGCCGCACATATTTTACTAAACTGCATTTTAAACTGCAGCGCCAGCGGCCGCTGCATAAAGCGCTTGCTTGGCTGCCTTCGCACGGTTGTAATTGTGCACGAAGCTTTCAATCACGTAGTAGCCGGCTACGAAGAAGATGAAAATCCACTCCATGGCGTTGTTCTTTCGCGGCGCCGTGCCGTTGCTCAGCATGCGCATCAGGTGACCGCTCCACGAATTGGTGATGGAGTAGTAGCCAGCTTTGAGTCCGTCGACGAGGCTCTTGGCGGCCGCGTCGTAGCTGTAGAAAAGAACAAGCATATTAGAAAAGTGTGAGATTTAAATATTCATTTCAGCACCTGGCTTCGCAAATACATACTCTGCAGTAGAAGCGACAGGTTCGTCAGGGAAAGTTAAGTAGTCTGCAATCAAATAAATAAAAATAACAAAAATACGATTATGTGAGAAAAAGAAAACTCGAGCAAGCGAAGAAATAAAATTGAGTAACGCCATACCTGTTGCGTAGTTCTCCTTGGCTTCGACTGGTCTGAAGCATGCCAGACAATCGAAATATAGGTATGAAAAATAACGCAAAGTACTAATTAGGAAATGGTTGAGTAGACAGACAGCAGCAGATCAAAAGTGAATTGCTTACGTTTGAGGCGCCACGTCGCCAGCAGAGAGCGCGGGGCTTGGCTGTTTGCTGACCGTGTTGAAGGGATTGCCGTCCACTTTGCCAGGAAAGTAGATGCTTATCGAGATACCGTACAACATGAGCTCGTTTCTGAGTTTATGTGGGTGATTTTTTTGGTGAGACTGGGAAATTCATAGCATTAACAACAATTTAAGAAAAAAATATTTGTTCGCTCACCTGAGCGAGTCCGCCAGTCCGCGCAGTGCGAAGAGCGAGCCGCTGAACGAGCTCGAGCCACAGCTCGTGGTCAGCGCACCCGCAGAGCTCACGATCACAAATCTCCCACGGACTTTGCTCTCAATCATCGCAGGAAGCGCGTACTGGCAGGTGCAAAAACAAGAGTCACAAATTATTTTTTGAAAACAAATAAACAAGCAAGTTGCTGAAAAAGCCCGCAAGCAAACAAACCTTAAACAAGTGGACAGCGCCGTGGTAGGTCGTGCCCATGTCGCGCTGCAGCTGGGCCGGGTCCTGCTCCCACGCAAAGCCGCGCTTCTGCACCACGGCGGTGTGCACGACGTGGTCGGTCGCGCGCTCGTGGAAGGCGTTTGCGGCCTCAATTGCGCACTCAACGGCGCTCGCATCCCCAATATCGCACTCAGCCACAAAGATTGACGTCTTTTGCGCTGCTCCACTACTCGCGGCTCTCTATATGCATTCAAACAGCAAAAAAACATCCACACAAGTTTTCCACAAGTGTCAGTTAATACAAGAGAATTGGAATTAAAGAAAATATATTCTAAACCATGCGCGAGGAGGCGTACTTGGATCTCCTCCTTGGCGCTCTCGAGCCGTTCAAGGGACCGCCCCACGAGCGAGAGATTTGCGCCAGCGCATGCGTATTTCTTAGCGACTGCAAGCCCCAGTCCCTTTGTGCCGCCTGCGCAACAACAACAACAATAATAGCGACATAAGAACAGCAAACAGCAATAAGAGAGTGAGACTACATGCACACACACAAGTTGCGCAAGTGACGACAAGCCTTTGGTACTGGTAGTACCTGAAAGCAGCACATGCTTGCCGCGCACGTTGAAGCCCGGTGCCGTCGCAAGTGTCCAGAGCACAGAGAGCACACAGAGTCCCGCGAGCACCACGGGCGCGATCCAGCCGAGCGACTCGCCCATGCTGAATTCGATTGTGCTGCGTGAGGTTGGGTTCGGAATGACTTTTTGTGGGAAGCGGATGGGAGGGTTTGTTAATTTTGAATATATTGTGATCACCATCTTGCCTAATAAGGGCAGGATTCGGTACAAATCGGGGTTCTCAAAATATTAATCATAGTGTGAAACAGGGGGACATAATATAAAACTGGGTGGCAGTGAATGGTAAGCGCCATAGCGAGCGCGCATAACAACATTAAGTATCAGATCTCCAAACGATTCACCGTACTGCATTACAAAAGCTATGCGTCCTTATTCAGTATACTACAGATACGCTCATCCAAGCCCCTCCCCCATGCTGCGAGCAATTGCTTTTGCATAAGTGTGAGCACATTGCGCTGTAGATGAAAATACATTTTAATATTATTTTATTTAAAAAAGCGCAATGTCGCCAGAAAATACCTGAAACAGATAATTTAAAAATAAATTATTTAAGGCTCCACGTTTCAAAGTCAAATTTTATTCTCAAGCTAAAAAACTACAGTACTTCATGAACTGCACTGTTAAGCCTTGGGATATTTAAAAATATCCTAAGGCTAATAAAAATAAGAAAATATAGCGTATTAAACGCAAACTATTTATCTTTCCCGGTAAAGCAGCGTTATTTTGTACCTACAAATGATATGCTGAAAATATCATTTCTAATTTAGATATCTGTCTGTGTTTTCTTCACTTCCCAAGAAGATCGCACAGTGGCGAATGGCATTGTTGAACACTCGCTAAGCAACACAGCTCTTTCAGTCGCGTAACTGAACTTTCACCAAGCAACACAAAACTTTCGATGAAGACGTTAGCGCTCTTTTAAGGCAGTTATCACCGTTCTCCTGTCAGAAGTTTGGCATTTGATTGCAACTTCGACGCTTTTTTAAACGTAAAGTACTGTATCCGCGCGTGGTTTGGCAAATACGAGGCCAACCAGAGCTAAACATGCAACCGACGCGGTTGCTGCAGCTTTCCTATTGGAAAACTGAAGCATGCTCCGCGTTATTGAATTCTATAAATCAGATAGCTGTCTTGAACTGTACAGTACGGTACTAGTATTTATTCATCTTAGCACATACTGTATGGACGGTCGTCCAGCAAATTCGTTTATAGTCTATAATTGTGTTTTGACGTTTATATACCTGGCAACAATACCTATATGCTTACATTCTCATTTTTTTACATTGGTCTTGCGTTGAACTCGGGCGCGAGATAGGTGATCGCGCGCTAACCAGTGGATTAAAAATGACGAATTTGTTCGTGTCGTTTAGCGGAGGCCGAATTGGTGGAAAACGAGCTTTGATTCATTTTTAAAAACAGGGACGTTTTGCAAAATGTTGCCTCAAAGGTCCAAAAAAGAAGCCCGGCTCACACTGTACCAAAATAAGGGCTGCAAGTTGCTTGGTGTACCGCAGAGCAGCTTTCCTGTCGACTTACGGATGACAAAGTGAAGCAGAAAGAGCACATTAGTTGTACTATTTCGAATCACCATATCATCCTATGGTATTTCCTACAAATTTCAAGTACAGTACAACACCCTTTAATGATAATAGTATTATCATTAAAGGGTGTTGTTCAGTCACACCTCATATCACCATAATACGGTGAAAGTCGACACCGTCAGTATTTTTATTTCTGGTATTTTGTGACAAAAAACATATTTCTGGCCAAAAACGCACACAACAATCTTTTGGGGCGCCAAACAGACGGAGCTCTTCATTTTCGGATTCGTCCTCGAGCAGGCACAAGCAAGAGCAGCCGCCCGTTCCTTCCTCCCCACCTCTCTCGCTCTTTTCGCCATGGCTGCTGACCTGTGGTGGCTAGGCGTCGCCGTCCCTGGTGCGGTCGTCGGCCTCATCGTACTCGTAAGTCCCCCGTTGCACGGTGTGTGCGCTGTACAGTCTGCGACAGCCACGCAATCTTCTTGTCCCCCCATTGCGCACAGGCAGTCGTCACACTAACTTGTCCATCATTGTATATATATTTCTATCAATGTACACACACAGTCGTACGTCTGGACGAAGCTCACTGCGCCGGGCTTCAAGGTCGAGGGCAAGCACGTGTTCATCACGGGCGGCAGCACGGGTCTCGGCCTGGCGCTCGGCAAGAAGTACGCGATCGCGGGCGCCAAGGTGTCGATCATCGCGCGCGGTATCGCGAACCTCGAGGCCGCCAAGGTCGAGATCGAGGCCGTGAGCAAGCACAAGACGCCCGTGTTCATCCAGTCGTGCGACGTGACGGACTTTGCCTCCGTGCAGAAGGCCGTGGACGCCGCAGTCAAGTTCCAGGGCCGCGCGACGGACCACGTGCTGTGCTCGGCCGGCGTCTCGCACCCGGGCTATTTTCTGGAGAACGACGTGAGCGTCTTCCACAAGATGATGGACCTCAACTACTTTGGCACGCTGCACGCGATCAAGGCGGCGCTTCCCACCATGGTGGCGCAGGCCGAGGGCGGCCAGATCGTGCTCGTGAGCTCGGGCCTCGCGCTCACGTCATGGATCGGCTACTCGCAGTACTCGGGCTCCAAGTATGCGACCCGCGGCCTCGCGGACTCGCTGCGCAACGAGCTCCTGGCCTACGACATCCGCGTGAGCATCTACTACCCAGGCAACATTGACTCGCCCGGCTACGTCGAGGAGGAGAAGACCAAGCCTGAGGAGACCAAGACGATTGAGGGCATCAGTGAACTTACGCCTCCGGACGACGTGGCGCAGACGCTTATCGACGGCATCAGCAACGGCCAGTTCAGCATCACGAACGAGGTCATGATCTTCTTTCTGCGCGTGATCGCGAACGGCGTGGCCCCGCGCGCCAACAGCATGCTCGAGATGGTGCTGCTGCCGATCATCGTGCCCATTCAGATCGGCTTCGGCTTCTTCATGGACTTCACGGTCAAGCAGGCGGCCAAGAAGAAGGCCAGCAAGAACAAGAAGGAGTAAGCAAGAACAAATAAGAAACATGGAGTTGTGTCGAAGCTCATGGGAACGCCACTAGAACCTGCTGCTGGTCTCAAATATATCACGTTTGTCAACGATGCCTCCCGCTTTTCAACATTCATGACACTGTTGAAGCTCACTTGAAACCACTTGTATTTCGCTTTGTCCTATCTAAGTGGTTCCCCATTTTCTTTCTTTTCGCACAACCAAGTAACTACAGTCGAAATATTTATAAAATGAAAGACATGAAGGCCCACCAAGACACATGTATAACACGCACAGGACAGGCACTGGTGGCGATCGCAGGCCTTCATCCTTCGTGTCCGGCCATCCTAAAGCAACGGAGAGATCGTTCGCAGACGCCCGACTCAGGGCTGCTTCATCGGCTGGGCCTGCTCGAGCTCCAAAATTCTTCGGTTGAGCTTCTCATTTTCTTCCATTAGGTTGCGGATCGTGGCTTCGAACTTCCGCGTCTTCTCTTTGTTCCTCGTCGCCATTTTAATAATACGTTCACGCAGTTGCTGCTCCCTGGGCATACACACGCAATATTTAGTACAGAGTCAGCATTTAAAATATTTAGGAAAATAAATACCCAACCGTTTTCAAGAACGTACATGGACGTGCTCTTCCCTGCCGGGTTGTGCCATAAGCGGATGTGTTTCTTCAAGCTCTTCGGGCTGCAGAAGGTCTTGCCGCACGTGTCGTGGTCGCACGAGTACGGGTTGCCCTCCGAGTGGATCTTCAGGTGGAATTCTGCCAGCACCACACACAAATAAAATCAAAGCAACAAGTCACAATTTCGCCTTCGTCCATAAAAATAATATAATAGGAAAGCGTACGACAACGCACGCACCTAGATAATCTTTCCCTTTGAAGCTCTTCGTGCAGCCTGCTTCGGTGCATTTGAACGGCTTGTCGCGCGAGTGCGTTTGCAGATGGCTGGAACAAGAACAACGTAACGTAATGAGTGTTTTTCAGTTCGACCAAGAGAAACAAAGCAAAAGGTCGTCAACATACCGAGTCATCGCCGATTTCTCCGCAAAAGATTTGTCGCATTCTGGAAACGTGCACGGGAACGGCTTCTCGCCAGTGTGGACGCGAATGTGCCTGCCCACAAGCAATAGCAATAGACGCAATAAGTTAGTTTTGAGCTGCTCTTCTTCATCTTCAAGTCGCTTACTAATCATCGATTTCCCCCATTTACACGCATGCACACACACTAGAGAACTGCTGGTAATGCTGCGTACCTAATGAGCGCCCACTTGGAGTCAAAGCTCTTGCCGCACTCGGGGAGACTGCACATATGGCGCTTGCTCCATTTCTCCTTGGACGACCCGGAGGAACCCGTCGGTGATGACGTCGCGTCCTCATTTGGGTTCTGGTCTTCGCTGTGCTGCTGCTGCTCCAGGTCGTCTCCGAGCTTGAAGGCTGCGTGCTGCTGGTACTGCTGCTGGTGCGCGCGCATCTGCAGCAGTGTGGCGTCTGACAGCAGGTGCGGCGGCGGCGCGAACACGCCGTGGAGCGAGGAGTCCAGCGGCACCTGCGGTCGCGGCGCTCGGCCTTCGTCCATTTCTGTTCTGATCAGTGGGACGCCGCTTTTCGCTCTGTGTCGCAATTTTGCATCAAGCCAATCAAACGACACCAAAGACTGCGAAATAGTGTGCACCATTTTATAAATTAGGACCACATCATTTCATCTTAAAAACGCAAGCTGTTCGTCAATGCGCCTAGTTTAACATGCACCACATAACTTTAGGATGTGAGAAAGTGGGTAGGGGTGCATTTTCGACAAGTGTCGATTTCGAGTTGCGCTCCACGGAAAGCGAAAAGAGGGGAAGAGGCAACCAGATCAGAGACAAAGATGGAGAAGCTGCAGGAGCTGAGCCTGGTCTCCAAGATCTGCATGGAGCTGGAGAACCACCTGGGCATGAGCGACAAGACGCTCGCTGAGTTCATCATCGACATGGTGCGCGAGAGCGCCAGCAGCACGCGCTTCCTCGCGGCCATCAAGGAGAACGACCTGCCACTGCAGCCGTCGCTCGCCGAGAACTTGTACCGCATCGTGAACACCATGGCGCCGCACAAGCCGGGCAGCAAGGGCAAGGTGCTCGCGGTTGGGTCTGTGCGCACGGGGAAGGAAGGCAAGGCCAAGAAGTACGACATTGGCGAGACTGAGCAGCTCACCATGAAAGATATCACGGGCGCGGATATCAAGGATGAGGACGCAAAGGCCGACACGACGATGGCTGCCAGCAGCAAAAGCGTGCGTGATGACAGAGGAGAAGGCCGCAGCCAGCAGAGACGTAGCCGAAGCGCGGATCGGCAAGACCGCAGACGCGACGACGACCGCGGACGAGGCCGACGCTCTCGCTCGCGATCCGAGCCGCGCGACCGCAGACAGAGCAGTCGTCGGTATGACGATGACGACCGAGACGACAGAAATCGCTCGAGACGGGATGACCGAGATGAATTCGGACGCAGTCGCGCCTCGCGAGACAGCGATCGACGAGATGGCGGAGGAGAGAGAGGAAACAACAGTAGTCGGCCGCGTGAGGTGGAGCTCTACGGTATCTACGACGGCCGCGTGAGCAAGACGATGGACTTTGGCGTGTTTGTGGAGCTCGAGGGCGTGCGCGAGAAGAAAGAAGGGCTCGTGCACGTCTCGAACGTCTCGACGCAGCGCGTGGCGAGCGTGAAAGACGCGTTCCGCCGCGGCCAGCAAGTCAAGGTCAAGGTCATCTCGAACACGGGCGGCAAGCTCTCGCTCTCGATCCGCGACGTCGACCAGCAGTCTGGTAAAGACCTCGTGCCCACACGCTCGAACGACGGCGCGCAGCGCGCTCGCCTCGACAACAGCTCGACCGACCACCGCTCGTGGATCAACCCGTCGGCGCCGGGCATGCACAGCTCCCACCAGCAGGAGGACGACGACGACAAGCCCCAGCGCGCAGCGAAGCGCATGTCGTCCCCCGAGCGCTGGGAGGCGCGTCAGCTGATCAACTCGGGCGTGCTCTCGATTGAGGACTACCCGACTTTTGACGAAGACCACGGCCTGATGAGCGTCGAGCCGACCGAGGAGAACTTTGAAGTGGAGCTGAACGAAGACGAGCCGATCTTCCTGCGCGGCCAGACGCTTCTGAACCGCGAGGCGTCACCTGTGAAGATCGTGAAGAACCCGGACGGCTCGATGCAGCGCGCTGCCATGACGCAGTCGAACCTCGCGAAGGAACGCCGCGAGCTGCGTCAGACCCAGGCGAACCAGCTGATCGACTCGATCCCGAAGGACCTGAACCGACCGTGGGAAGACCCAATGCCCGAGGCTGGCGAGCGCCACTTTGCGCAGGAGCTGCGTGGCATCAACATGGGCTCGACCTTTGAGATGCCCGAGTGGAAGCAAAAGTCCGTGGGCAAGAACCTCTCGTACGGCATCGTGTCGAGCAAAACGATCCGCGAGCAGCGCGAGAGTCTCCCAGTGTACAAGCTCAAGCGGCAGCTGATGAAGGCGATCGCCGAGAACCAGGTGCTGGTCGTGATCGGCGAGACCGGGTCGGGCAAGACCACGCAGATGACGCAGTACATGGCCGAGATGGGGCTCACGTCCACCGGAATCATCGGATGCACGCAGCCACGTCGTGTGGCTGCGTCCTCTGTCGCGAAGCGTGTGGCCGAGGAGTTTGGCTGTGAGCTTGGCCAGGAAGTTGGGTACTCGATGCGTTTCGAAGACTGCACGTCGCCAGAGACCGTGATCAAGTACATGACGGAAGGAATGCTGCTGCGAGAGTACTTGGCAGACAACACGCTCGCCAAGTACAGCGCGCTGATGCTGGACGAGGCCCATGAGCGCACGATCAACACGGACGTGCTCTTTGGACTCCTGAAGGACCTCGTGCGCAAACGCAAGGACCTCAAGATCATCGTGACGTCGGCGACGCTGGACGCCGAGAAGTTCTCGCGCTACTTCTTCGACTGTCCGATCTTTACGATCCCCGGCCGCACGTTCCCCGTCGAGATTTTGTACACGAAGGAGCCGGAGCTGGACTACCTGGACGCGTCGCTGCTGTGCGTCATGCAGATCCACCTGTCCGAGCCGGAGGGCGACATCCTGTTGTTCCTCACGGGTCAGGAGGAGATCGACACGGCCTGTGAGGTGCTGTATCAGCGCATCAAGGCGCTGCAGGAGCGTGCTCTGGCGCCCGAGCTCATCATTCTCCCCGTGTACGGCGCGCTGCCGTCCGAGATGCAGTCGCGGATCTTTGAGCCGGCGCCCAAGGGCTCACGCAAGTGCGTCGTGGCCACCAACATCGCCGAGGCGTCGCTGACCATCGACGGCATTTACTACGTCGTGGATCCGGGTTTTTGCAAGCAGAACGCGTTCAACTCGAAGATCGGCATGGACTCGCTGGTTGTGGTGCCCTGCTCGCAGGCGTCGGCGCGGCAGCGGGCGGGCCGCGCCGGCCGCACGGGCCCTGGCAAGTGCTACCGGCTGTACACGGAGAACGCGTACAAGAACGAGATGCTGCCCACGACAGTGCCGGAGATCCAGCGCGCGAACCTGGGCTCGGTCGTGCTGCAGCTCAAGGCCATGGGCATCAACGACCTCATGAGCTTTGACTTTATGGACCCGCCGCCGCAGCAGGCGCTCGTCATGGCGCTCGAGAACCTCTATGCGCTCGGCGCCTTGGACGACGAGGGCCTGCTCACGCGCCTGGGCAAGAAGATGGCCGAGTTCCCCGTGGAGCCCAAGAACGCCAAGGTTTTGCTCACGTCCGTGGTGCTCGGGTGCGCCGAGGAGGTGCTGACGATCGTGGCCATGATGTCGGTGGAGACGGTGTTCTTTAGACCCAAGGAGAAGCAGGCGCAGGCGGACCAGAAGAAGGCCAAGTTCCACCAGCCCGAAGGCGACCACCTGACGCTGCTGGCCGTGTACGAGGCCTGGAAGAACTCGAAATTCGCCAACCCGTGGTGCTTCGACAACTTCATCCAGGCGCGGGCCATCCGACGCGCGCAGGACGTGCGCAAGCAGCTGCTGTCGATCCTCGACCGCTACAAGATGGACGTGGTATCGTGCGGCAAGAACCTCAACAAGGTGCGGCGCGCGATCGTGGCCGGGTACTTTGCCAACACGGCCAAGAAGGACCCGCAGGAGGGCTACCGCACCATGGTGGAGGGCCAGCCCGTGTACATCCACCCGTCGAGCGCGCTCTTCAACAAAAGTCCCGAGTGGGTGCTCTACCACGAGCTCGTGCTCACGACTAAGGAGTACATGCGCAACATCATGACGATCGAGCCCAAGTGGCTCGTGGAGCTCGCGCCGGCCTTCTTCAAGAAGGGCGACCCGACCAAACTCACCAAGCGCAAGCGCAATGAGAAGATCGAGCCGCTCTACGACCGGTTCAACCCGCCCGACGCCTGGCGCCTCAGCAAGCGACGTGGGTAGATCAATAACCTGCGTTTTAAGCCGGAAGACCTCAAAAGATACTGGGTTATGTTTTTCATTTCCATAGTCAATAAACCAACCGAGGTGGCGAAAATGAGAAAATATATCGCTTTCTTTGTGCTACATAAAGCAAGAGCATGCACTAACTTGGGGCTTGGAGTGTTTTTTATGGTGCTGGTGGTTTCCTAAATCGTGGCTCCATGCGGATGCTGACTTTATGCGCCTCGCGGCTTTGGGCCGCCGGCCGCCTTGGCCATAATGATTTGGTCCACGCGCAGCACTGTGATGGCCGCGTCCGCGCCGAGTCGGATCGCCGAGAGCTTTGTCTGCAGGTGGTCCCAGATGCCCTTACTTAACGCGTCGTTGATCACGTGGGTCTTCTCTTCGTCCTAAATTAAATATTGGAAACAGGCGATACAGCACAGTGTGTCAGATTCCAATTTTGTCCAAACAAAAACAGCACCAAGAAAACCATTTCCAATAAACGTAAACGTACATCGACGTCGACACCGGCGTTCACGTGGCCGGCCGCGTGGGCCGCGTACAGGCTCGAGATCACTTCCGTGGCCATCTTACCAGCGTTCTCTGCTAAGATGCGTGGCACGATCTCGAGCGCGTCGCCGAACTTCTTGATCGCGTACTGGTCGAGACCTGGCGTGGCTTCGCCAAAGCTCTTGACCTGGCGCGAGAGCTCCACCTCCGTCGCGCCGGCGCCCGCGACAAATCGTGGGTCCTTGCACGCCGCCTTGACGCAGTTCACGCCATCATCTGCAAATTTAAATAAATAAATAAGAGTAATGTGTTAGCCACCACGCCCAAGCATTGCCATACAAATAATACAGTTTAAGAGATCCAGGGTGAAGTACGTACCGATGGCGCGCTCAATGTCGTTGAGCACGTTCTCAGTGCTCGCACGCAGAATGATGGTCGAGATCTTGGCGTCCTCCTGCTCCTGGTTGAAGACCGTGACTTTCTTGCCGCCAATCTCCTTGACGATCACCGAGTCGCAGAAGCCCATCTCGTCCGGGGTCGGCGCGCCCAAGCGCACGAGCGCGTTCGCGTTCACGGCGCGGCAGAGGCGGCGCAGCTCCCATTTGGACTGGATCTTGACAGCCAGCAGGTTGTACTTTTCCAAAAAATGGAGCGCCATCTCAGAGATCGAGCCACCAGACACGACGACGCTCGCGCCGCTCTCGGCGATGCCGCGGATCGCCTCATCGAGACGCTCCTCTTCGCCCTTGTTGTAGTTCATGAGCTCGTTCGCGTCCTTGATGAGCACCGTGCTCTTGGCCTCGGTGGCCGACACCTCGATGCCGCAGCCAAAGATCGCGACCTTAGCGTTCAGCGCCTGCTTCACGTTGCCCTCGGTGTCGCGCAGCACGACCATGCCCTTCATGACCGTCGAGTCGTAGAGGTTGCCGCCGCGGATCTTGCACACGCGGATGTTGTCCACGTTGATCGACGGCTTCTTGGGCGCGCTCGGCATGACGTTGAGCGCGGCCTCGGCCACGAGCTTGGCGAGCAGGTCCTCGTAGCCGTACTGCTTGGACGCGAGCGCGGTCTTGATGCCCTTCTGGAGCTCGACGCTGTCGCGGATGTTCTCGATCTGCACGGACTGGAGCGACTCGAGCACCTGGATGCACTTCTCGTACGCCTTCTGGTAGCCCGTGACGATCTCGCTCGCGTGGAGCCCCATACGCAACAGGCTCGCGGCCTCGAGCAAGAGCTCGCCGGCGAGCGACACGGCGAGGCACGTGCCGTCGCCAAAGTCGTTCTCCTGCATCTTGGCGGCCATGACGACCATGCGCGCGGCCGGGTGGATCACCTCGAGCTCCTTGACGATCGTCGCCGTGTCGCTCGTGACGAAGATCTTTTCCAGGTGGTTGATCACGAGCTTGTTCATGCCGTTCGGGCCGAGCGACGAGCGCGTGATCGCCGCGAGCTGCTTGACCGCGTCGATGTTCTTCGCGACCGCCTCGTCCACGCCTTCAAAGTGCTTGTGGCCGTCCTTGAGCAGCGACGAGAGCCCGCCGGCGACGTTCAATCCCATGGACTTGGACATGGTTGCTTGCTGGTGGGGGCGTGCGTTCGATCTTGTGTGTTTTGTTGTCGAAATCTTCATCACCACAGCCCCACCACACGCGTGGGAGTTTGTGCAGCCATACAAAACTCAAGTGTAATGCTTCGTGATAAACAAAATACTTGTTTGTGATTCTTAGAAAACACAAAAATATATTTTTATAAATTGAGGGGAAATAGTACCCCCTGTGGCAATATTTTGACTGCCCACACGACGCATGGGCGCTTCTTACTTAATGACCCACTGTTATCTGGATACCCTTACAACACTGCATGAAGCTCCCAATATATACATACAGCAATCACTCCAGCTCGTGCAGCTGGCCAAAAAAGTCGCCCGTGATGCAAATCAGCACATTCAGCGACTTGAGCTCCTGGCTCGCATCTGCATCCGCACAAGGCAGCTCACTGCGCAGCAGCCAGCAGCGACGCAGCAGCTGCCGGATCGTCGCCGCCACGCCGGCGTGCACTGGTTTGTCGAGGCGCGCGAGTAGCGCGTAGACCCAGACACCTCGGGCGCGCGAGAGCGCAGACTCGTCCTCCAGCCAGTCTGTGTGGTACTCAAGCAGCCTCCTTGTGAGCACCTGGTCGAACTGCAGCAGCAGGCGCAGATGTGGCGGCGTGCCCACTGCCTGTGTATCGGGTTTCCCAAAGAAGAACGCTTTCCAGCCGTCGCCGTCGCTCATCCGCGGCACGTCTGTCCGTAATGACGTCACGTTGCTGGGGCTCGTCATTTGAAATACAGCATCGTTGTCGCTCAAGTCTTGAGGCTCTGCGTCCGGTGGGCCGAGCGCCTGCCATCGCGCGATGAGCTGCCGCAGCTCCGCAAAGTCTGCAAGCAGCGTGCTCTTCCACTGTTCACTAGGCAGTAGCATCTCGTCTACCGTGTCGGCGAACGACGGGATCGACGGCATGTTGGCGGTCTGCTTGGCGTCGAACTGGCGCGGGTCGACGTCGGACACCACGACGTCCGGGATGCCCTCGGCCTCGATGCGCACGCGCCACAGGTACTCCTGCACGTCTGCTGGTGGGATGCCCTGTTGCATGCGGCTCACGATCTCTTGGATGTCCACCGATTCCGCGCCGGCGACGGGCAGCACCGTGGTCATCATCTTCGCTGCTGCTGCTTTTGTCAATCCAAAATGCACTGCTCATTTTGAAGCTGTCTGCTGTTGAAAAAATGACAGAAATACCAAACAATATGTTCGAATGTGCTTATATTTTCCAGCACATTGATTCTAACGATTTGTATAATATATTTTCTATTTTGGACACGAAATGATCGAGCTGTCCAAAATGCAGCCACAATTCCCGACGATTTTCACTGGTGAAAGGCCATCTCAATCGCCAATCAAAGCATCGCCACGAGCGTCTCGCCACCAGCACTAACTCGTATCGACGATGGCGCACGCGAACCCACTCACAGCCGTGACCCAGCTACAGGAGGTCGTGCACTCGCTCGCGCCGGTTCTGCGTCCGCAGATCCTCCCGAAGGGCGCCTCCTACGGCCTCGACCTCGTGCTCGGCCTCTGCAAAACCGCCGAGCAGAAGCTCGAGCTGCGCACACTCATCCAGGATGCCAAGCCAACAGTGGACACCACCAGCAACGATAATGAAGATGAAGAGCTGGAAGCACAGATCGTCGGCGCCTTCGATGCGGAGAAGAAGGTGTTCAACATCGAGAAGCTGGTGTGGATGACGCAGCAGGACGCCGTCATCCACGAGTTTGCGCGCTTCCTGGAGCTGCAGCTCGACGACCCCGAAGAGGTACGCATTGACAAAATTTACAGTTTATGTATTTGAATGTTGAGTCACTAACGCGCTCTGTGGCTCACCATGCTCGTGATGCACTCGCCGTATTAATACACAGGCGACGCAGATCGTGGCGCACTTTCTCGAAGTGAACGGCCATGCGGCGGACAACACACTGGCGGCGGAGCAGTGCTTCAACGCTGCGTTCGCACTGCAGACGATCTTCCGAGCGTTCCCGCGCCCGCCATTCGCAATAGACGGCGCTCTTGTTGAAATCGACCAAGACACGAGCGTCGCGAAGGCGTTTGCGCCGCTCTTTGGCGCCAAGAAGAAGGCGCAGAAAGCAGACAAGAAAAGCAGCAAAAGCAGATCCAAGAAGCGCAAGAGCACTTAAAATGTGTGGGTTTTTATAAACCGGTGGGTAAATTGCTCATAGTGGCCATTGCTGATGGATGGTAGCCGAATAGAGATAATGAATATGATGCATGGGTTTTAATAACACACTCACACAGATACAGACTTGCATCACATGAGGAAGACGCCGTGCGCTCGAAGGTGGACCTGCAGGTGCATCGTCACGTCCTCTGGGTGCGACAAGAACGGGAAATCGCCAGCGTTCTTGATCATCGCCTGGTATGAATTTATTCAGCAGTCACACAACAAAGTTAGCATTGTTATTACAGTAGTATAATAACAATTCGCTATCCATAATTCTGTGTAATAGGCGACTCACTCGCTTTGCGCCTGGGTATCGCTGCAGCATTTGCTCTCGCAGCTCGCTCGGGAGACTTGTTTCCTCGTGGCTCTTTACGATACAAGCCATCGGAATAAAGATAAGCTCGACAAATACAAAATGCTAGCGGTTATCGTGAGTTTGAAGGCTGTCAGTCTACGTACGTCGATGAGGGTGATCTTGTCGTCGGGGAGCGACAGTTTCCAGCTCTTTGGGCTACACGTGAGGCAATTGAGCGTCAGGCGAGATGCGATCTCCTTTTGCGGGAGCATGTCGAGCTGAACGAGCGCATTGAAGTACGTAACAATGGTTAGTGCACAAAAAAATATATTTTTACTTTCGAAATAGTCAATCAAACAATGCACTGACCTGCTCGACCATGTAGTCGATCGCGTGCACGCGCGAGGGCGAGCGCTGGCTGTCGCTTGGGAAGTTCTCGAGAACATATCTGTCCATGGGGAATTATCCATACAGGCTCGTATCAGAACCGCAGCAGCAGATGATTAGAGCAGCTCAACCAGGTCCAGCATAACTCACTTCTTCAGGAAGAACTCGGGCATATAAGGCAGCCTATAATATAACAAGTTAGTTAGATTATGCCAATGTTATTTGCAAGGCAAGGAGATGCATGCGACGTCGCTCACATTTTGATATACGATGGCGAGTTGGCGCCAAAGAGCGTGGTGTCGCAGAAGCCCTGCGTCAAGGCCAGCGACGCCACGCGCTGCGGATAGTGCGCGGCGTATCTCTGTGGCATAGGTGCTGTGAGAGTCTGTATACGGATAGCTCATGTGGACATGCAACGTAAATCTTTACCTGAGCCAAGTATGCGCCGAGCGAGACACCGTAGATGTGGACCTCCTGCACGTGGATCGCGTTCAGGAAGCGGTCAAAGCTGTGGATCCACTCGTCGTGGCTCCACACTGTCGGGTGCTGGACAGCGATCACGCGGCAGCCCTTCTCAGCCAGAGCGAGCATCTGCAAGTGAAAGCAGCGCGCCGAGCCACTGGTGCCTGGGATACACACCAGCGGCGGTGGCAGTGGCGCCCCGTCGCCTTTGTTGGTGGTGCTGACACTACGAGCTCGTGCGGCGGTGCTCTGCTTGCCGCAGTCAAAGTACTCCCACGTGTGGCCGTCGTAGGTCGTCACACGCTGCCTCGCGACCTGCTGCAGGAACTGCTTCTCGCTGCTTTCGAGCGTATTGCCGCTGCCTGCGCTCGTGCGCATCGATGGGTTACTATTCGCGACGCGACTCATCTTCACTTAACCTTGATCTTCAAAGGGCGCCATTTGCCATTGGCACTGTAAAAAATACTTTGTTTTGAAGCTCAGTTTTTTCTGGGCTTGGTGAATGTGACGCGAAGGTAGCGTGTCGTTTGAGGACCAACCGATCGAATCGAAATCGATCGAGCACAACTCCTCTCTATCTGTGCGTGTGCGTGTGTACACATCAACGCCTCCAAGTCCTTCTCTTATACAGCACACGATGGAAGACGGAGGCTTCGTACTCAACATCGCGGCGTCATCTGGTGCTGGCGGTGGTCGCCCCGCGAAGAAGAAGAACTCGTTCCGCACCAAGCAGACGGCCAAGCGCGCCAAGTTCAAAGCGACCAAGGCGTCCAACAAGACGCAGCAGGCCACCGCACGCGTGGGCAGCAAAACCAGCAGTAGTGAGAAGCCCAGCAGCGCTACAAGCGGATCGCCAAAGAAGTTTATCAAGCCAGCGGATGCGGACAAACAGAAGAAGCCGACGAGAGCAGCAGCGCCAGTCACAAAGAGAACCGAAGACAGCGATGGGGACGACAACAAAGCGCCCGTCGCAATCGCGAAGACCACCAAACACCCATTAGCTCCTGTTGTTGCTGCGGCGGCGGTCACTCCTGCTGTTAACGAAGTCGGCACAGAGCAGACTGCGGATGCGGACGACCTCTCGCGCTTCGACTCGGGCTCAGAATCGGACGACGACGCCAACAATGACCCGCCAGTCGTCGCTGAGCACAGTGATAGCGGAGAGGGTGACGATGATGATGATGAAGAGAGCGATGCTGAAGAGACCAGCGAGCCTGAAGCCGCTGCCAGCACTGAAGACGCCCAGGACGAGAGCGATAGCGAGACGACAGCACCAGAAGCTGCTGCTGTAGCAGTGGACGCTGCGAGAAGCTCCACCAAGGGCTTTGGCACGCGCCGCAACCCGAACAAAGAGGGCTATGACCCAGAAGACTTCGCTAAAGTCCGCACCAAGATCGTCGACTCGACCACGGTGCTGGACAAGCCGCTCGAGTCAGCGTCGAGCGAAAAGATTTTTGCGGCCGAGAAGACTTTTGAGAGCATGCAGCTGCACCCGCGACTCGTGCAGGTGCTCGCCAAGGCCGTGGGCGCCAACGGCTTTGGCTTTGAGCGGCCCACGAACGTCCAGGTCAAGTCGATCCCAGCGGTGCTCTCTGGAAAAGACCTGCTCGTGAAGAGCGAGACGGGCTCGGGCAAGACGCTCTCGTACTTACTACCGATTGTGCAAAAGCTCCAGGCCATCGAGCCGCGCGTGAGCCGCAACGACGGCTGCCTCGCGCTCATCCTCGCGCCCACGCGCGAGCTCTGTCTGCAGATCCTCGAGACAGCCAACAAGCTCATCCAGCCCTTCGTGTACCTCGTGCCGGGGGCGATTATCGGTGGCGAGAAGAAAAAAGCCGAGAAAGCGCGCCTGCGCAAGGGCATTTGTCTGCTAATCGCCACCCCGGGACGGCTCGCGGACCACTTGGTGAACACGCAGTCGTTCAACTACTCGCAGCTGCAGTTTTTGGTGCTGGACGAGGCCGACCGACTGCTCGACATGGGCTTTGAGAAGCAGATCACGCAGATCCTGAGCATCATTGACGGCAACAAGAGTGATGGTGACGACGGTGAGCTTAACGCCCACGTGAAGGCTAAGAAGATTAAGCGCCAGAACATCCTGGTGTCCGCGACAGTTAACAGCGGCGTCCAGGAGCTGGCCAGGATGAGTCTCAAGAAGCCGCTCCTAGTCGATGCCGACGGTGCGGACGCTGGCGCTAAACACGGATCCAAGTCGGAGCACGAGAACTTTTCGACGCCGCACCAGCTCATGCAGCACTTCATCCTCGTGCCAGCGAAGGCGCGGCTCGTGGCGCTCACGTGCTTTCTACGCCAGGAGCTCAACCACAACGCCAACAGCGACAGCAAGTGCAAGATCGTCGTGTTCATGTCCACGTGCGACGCCGTGGACTTCCACTACGCGCTCTTCGGCAAGACCGCATGGCCCGCCGGTCGCAAGAAGAAGAGTGACGTAGAGGCGGCCGATGGTAGCAGCGCGCCGGCGGCCAACATCTCAAACTCGCTGTTTGGCGGCAACGGCGCGGTCTTCCGCCTGCACGGCAACATCCCGCAGCACGAGCGCATGACGGCGTTCAAGAACTTTTGCACGTCGACGAGCGGCGTGCTGCTCTGCACGGACGTGGCGGCCCGTGGGCTCAACTTGCCGACCGTGCAGTGGATCGTGCAGTACGACCCGCCCACCGAGACGCGCGACTACGTGCATCGCGTGGGACGTACAGCCCGCAGTGGCAACCAGGGCAGCAGTCTGCTCTTCCTCATGCCGTCCGAGTCGGAATACCTGGACCATTTGAAGAAACACGGGCTCACGATGGCTGCGCTGAGTCTCGAGAAGACGATCACGCGCGTCGGCAAGTACGGCGGCTTTATGCGCTCGAACAAGAAGCTCCCACACGAAGTCGTGCAGAGCGATCTGCAGTTTCTATATGACAACACCGTGCTTGCCGACAAGGAGCTCTTCGCGCTCGCGTGCCAGGCGTTCCACTCGTTCGTGCGCAGTTACGCGACGCACACGAACGACACGCGCGCAATCTTCCACGTGCGCAGTCTGCACTTTGGCCACATCGCGAAGAGCTTTGCGCTGCGCGAGCCGCCGGCGTCCAGCAAAGTGCGCGACACGGGCCGCAATGCCAAGCGTGGCACGCTGCAGAAGCGCAAGGACCGCGACGACAAGGAGAAGATGCTCGACGCCAAGCGCGTCAAGAAGCAGCGCGACCAGCAGCGCCACCACACGCAGCACGTCTCCGAGTTTGCTGATTAGAACGTGGTGCTGTGTACATGCACATAGAGTAAGGTAACAACTAATAAGAGGTCCATCGATCTTGCATCTTCGTTTCCGTTGCATTATTTTCGCCAGTTTTCATTGCTTACCTTAAGGGGAGTGAATTCGACATTTGTATGAAAGTTTGTATGGATATGTAGCAAATCTGTGACGTGTGAGAATAAGTCGCTTTTTTGGGGGTGGAAACTGTTTCGCTGGCTGGTCATAATTTGATCAGCATCAGAAAAAACAAAATAATGGCAAACGCAACGACAGTCTGGACGCGCTTTGCGGCGCTGCGTGACGACGTCGCGGCCTGGACTGCACAGCAAGTGAGCGAGGTGTGTGTGGTTGTGCAGTAACTGCTGCTGCTGCTGTTATAAAAGGCACTAACTGTATGTGTGTGGCATTGGACAGAGCAACGTGGTCGTCGAAGGGCAACTCGTGCACCAGCGGCGCATCTCGTACGTTCATTAACACTCGCTGTGTCAATGCGATTGGTCTCCGTCCTGGTGACGTAAACGCTCTTTATATTGTTGTCACCCATAGACGCAAGTGCTCGTTCTACGACCTCGCAGAGAGCTCCTCCACTGTCGTCGCAAGCACCGCAGCATTGTCGTCCACTACCATTCAAGAAGCAACCCCGCCGCAGCGCCTCGAAGTGATCCTCAAGATCATCGACGACGAGCTCTCGATCGACCACGTTGACACGATCCGCCACGGTGTCAACGTCGGCGACGTCGTGCGCATCCACGGCTTCGTAGAGCGCACCAGCACGTCGATTCTGCTCCACGCGCGCAACATCACGCAAGTGACTTCCTGGAAGGAACTCCATCCAGGTGAGGCATTATTGCCCTCGCTTCATTAAGTGCGCATCGTTGCTTATAACATATTCATGGGATGGCTTCACACTTTGATAGGGGTGCCATTCATGCCTGTGCCAACGATCCGAAGAGATGATAACGAACAAGTCCCTTCGACAGCCTCTGAGCCACAACAGCCAGCCCCAGTATTACATGTCAGTATTACCACCAACCAGCTAGCCACTTCTACTGCTGATCCCACAGCCAGCAAGGTGGTTCACTGCAAGTTCTGGATCAACTCGCGCACGTGTCAGTACGGCGACAAGTGTGAGCTCTTCCACGTGGGCGACGCCGACCTCAAGCAAGCGCGCGCCCAGTGGCTCCAGGAGCGACTGCACCTCAAGCGCGTGCGCGCCAAGCTGGACGACGATCCGCTGGACGCGCACGGCAAGAGTGGTAAGCAGCAGCGCGCGCATGTGTTTGTCCAGTGGCTCGTCGACCATTTTGGCGTCGAGTTCCTGTCGCAGGGCGCGGGCGTCGTGGACGTCGCCGGCGGTCGCGGAAACGTCTCCTTCGAACTCTGGAACAAGCGTCAGATCCCGTGCACACTCATTGACCCGGTGCGTACTTACTGGTCGTGTGACGCTGTCCATTCATTTTATTCATGGAGCCGAGAGCTCATTTGCTTAAATGCTGGTTGCTTATGTATGGATAGCGGCCGATGAAGCTCTCGAAGACGCAGTTCAAGTTCATGAAGAAGCTCAACAAGGACAAGGACGAGCTTACAGCCGAGCTCGTGCCCCAGGTTCGTGACATTCGTACTTAGCTCAGCTACTCCAAGACCCACGAGGCCTAACATGTATACCCCCAACAGAAACTCGACCTGTTCAACACGACCACGTTCCTGGAGATCCCTGAGAACGAAGCCCTTGTGAGAGCAGCGTCGCTGCTCGTGGGCATGCACCCAGACGAGGCGACCGATGCGATCATCGACGTCGCCATGAAGTTCGACAAACCCTTCGTGCTCGTGCCCTGCTGCGTCTTTGGGCACAAGTTTCCGCATCGCGTACAGCCAAATAAACAGAAAGTGGTCTCATACGAAGACCTGCTGGCGTATCTGCAGGCCAAGCATCCAGAGATCCAGCGGGCATTCTTGCCCTTCGATGGCAAGAACCTCGTGCTCTTCCGACGGCCAGCGGGCTCAGCAGAGTCAGTAGCAGAAGCCCAGGCCCAGCCAGGTTCATGAGAACACGTCCACGTGCGCTGAACTACAGTAATCAAAGCAACGTCATAGATAATTATTTCGACAGTGTTGAGCTTTGATTTTCACACCTTGGCGGCATTTTGCTTGAATCCATTGGGCTCTGCTGTCTTTATTATATGGAGGGGGGGGGGGGGGGGGGGG